>CALNHX010007409.1:0-74620 GCA_940337035.1 Agriotes lineatus | reverse complement strand
CTCTTGTATCAACGGAATTAACTAGCATTCTAAAGGTATGCATAAATTGATAAAGCACGCGCTGATTGCATTCCAAATTACAATTTATGCCCTATTTATTGACGATCAATGATTTGCCAAGCTTAATTAGTTTATAGTATGACGCAATGCGGCTTGCAAATAAAACTAACTGAAGTAAAGTAAAACATTCTTTGTATAATGACCTGTACCAATGGTACGTATATTGTAGGGTGGCCCTAAGTGCTTCTTGGACTTTATCATTCTGCATTTATTTATGTCGACCGTCATTTTTTGCGTCTTTTCATTCCCATTCTCCATGTTTTCGTTAGTCTACTTCTTTTAAATTTGTGCTTAGTGAGTCTTTTCCGCAAGCCGCTAGATGCGATCTTGTGATGGTAAACTTTTATAGTTAGTGGTATTTATAACATTGTGTTTAAAGCTAGCTGATTTAAAGTGTTTGATAAACCTTGTTGTAAGTATTATGTGTGCCAAATTAGAAAATATTTTTGAAAGAATATCAAAAACTCAACAACTTGCTAGTACCGCCAGCTGAAAATAATTTGAAATAACAAAAGTGCACCGTAAGCTTTGCTACTTTTTATAGAAGTAGAAATGCCCTCATCGACGTTAGAAACGATTCTGTGAAAGTTGTTGAAACACTTCAGGAATATGAAAATAAGGAAGAATATTTGGAAAGAATTCTGGAGCAGTGAAAATTGCAAGCGGACAGTAACTGCTATTTTATTGAAACGGTTTGATTTCGTTGTCTTTATATAGGTACTATTTAAAGAAATAAAACACTAATCTGAAAAATAGAAAGCTCTTATTTTTCTTGGTATCAATATGTTGATGACATCATGGATATACTACTGTTCCAGATTTAGAGGTAATTATTGTAATGTGTGCCATATGTATGGACAGATTTCCTGCTGTTCTAGGCAATTTCATATTAACGATAATTTTAATATTCATAAAGACAACGCAGGTAAACTGACACAATTTGTTGATATCGTGAATGTATTTTAACTATTGCGGTCTGCGGTTCGGCTACGGTATCGTAATTGTCCCTTGCACCGATGTTTAGCTTGACCTATTGACGTCAATAAAGGTTTCTAAATATGATACATGTTTGTATTAACTGGGGATCTATGCTTCACTTAATCATTACCCAGCGCTTCTGTTTAGTTCAATTATTTTATGCTTAGAATAAACGACCGTATACTATTGTATCGTTGAATATTTTATAATTATTTTATAATTAGAGTGTCAGTAAATTCTAGCCACTTTTATTATTTTAATGTTTGTTGTTATCGTGAATGTAGGTAATTTATATATTGTTGTTTGCGGTTTGACTGCGGTATCGTAATTGCCCCTCGCACCCAGGTTTTGCTTGACCTATTGACTTCAAAAAACTCCAATTGACGTGACTAAAGTGACCCAAAATGTGCAACACAAACTGAACGCCGCATGTACAATTACTGGACGCTACAAAATATTTCCAATGGCCAAGGTGTCGGAAGATAAATCTGTGATAAACTTCAAGCTACGATTAGTAAAGCCTGTCACAGTTGGTCTTTTGGATGATCAAAATGCGTATTTGTTAAACTTTGAAATATATCAGGGGAAATTGCGCAGTGAAACAGAAATTTAACTAGTTTGGTCATGTGAAGAGAGAAATAGACGAACAAAATAAGGAGTTTCTTATATCTATTTTTCATCTATTCCCCTTGCGGTAAAACGAAATGCTAAAAAAACAAAAGTGAGAGGCATTTACTTGCAAGAGAACGGGATTTACCGTTAATAAAAGACATGGTAAGCGTATGTTTAGAAGAAGTAACACAGAAACATATCAAAAAAGATGGAAAAATGTATTTATACATAACAACTTTATAGGGCGAATTTGTCATTTTGGACGAGTTTATTGTTCTGATAGACTAAGGATGATGTATGGTGTAGACTGAAGATCAAAGAAGTAGGTTATTTTCAGTCGTCGTAGACATGCTATCTTCTAAGTACTTTCATCAATTATTCCGATATAATGAACAAAATATCGGTTTCGCAGACTTGAAGAGATTTTGCTTTGGGTTCCATAAACCAGAATATTTCTGGTGTTACATCAAAGCGTCATTCTTCTAGTAAAACTGCAGATTATTTTTGAAGTTGAAGAAGATGGAATGCTTCATTTTCAGTCACAAATAATTTCAGATTAGCTAAGCATGATTTCCGTGAGCGAAATACTTCAGAAAGCTTGGAGGTGCGAAATTTGCAGCTTACACTAAATTCAGTGAAGACCAGATTCACTATACAACATCTGCGATAATTCTTAGTAAGCATTATTCAGACCAGTCTCTCATTTCAACGATAATGTCACAACCCTATTGCACAAATGCTTACATAATACTTAGACGGTACTCTGATGTACCCCTATTACATTTCTGAAAATAAATGTATGTAAGTAAACTGATACGGCATTTAACACAAAAAAGAAGAAAAAAACACGTTTTCAGAAACTCTTGAAGACTTTTGCGAATATTTTGCTGTATAAGTTTACAATACATTTCGAACGATCAGGAACAACCATCAACGTTGTTTTTCTCATCAACGCTACATTATTTTTTATAAGTTTCGATAGCTATTGTTTTCTAGTTTCAACACTGAGGAAAAGGGAGGAAGAAGAAGACAAGAACGGCCCAGGCCACAATGGCAAAGTGAGATGCAAGAAGATTTGAATTGCCTACACATCCAGAATTGAAGAAGGAAAGCTGAAATCCGAAAGGAATGGTCACTCGTAGTCCGACAAGCCATGGGTCTGCAAGTCCCGTAGTATGGTACACACACACCTCCCCTATTTTGTGGCTAGTTCTTCTGGAAATGTGCGGCGGTGTGTTGTCCTGATACAAAATAATCCGCTTGCTATTTGTTGAAATCGATAATTATTTTTACAATATAAGGGAATGCGTTTTCGAGTTCAGATAGTCAAAACAAGTTCCGTTTCTCAAGTTGGCAATGGTGATCTCATATTGCTCCTTATAAATCAAACTGCTTATCTATTAATTCATAATGTTTTCATTTAAAACAGATTAAGAACTGATAAAATTAATTTCAAGTCAACTTTGAATCTTCTGTGATTGAAGTGCACTCCAATATTCAATTTCAATTTTCTCGAAAATCGCTGCACTCTGTGATTCCAAAGAGCAGTAGCTTTTTTTTACTTAAAGGCCAAAGTTTGTCTAACATAAACAGAGGGTAAAAAATAAGCATTGTGGTTTTTGTTACAAAATTTTGAAACTGCTGAACATTATTATATGAAGTACAGGAGTTCCGCATGCGACAAGCTCGAGTACGGTCGTGATTTGAGTATTTTCCGTTAAGTGCGTAGCTAACTACAATAATTAATTATTATCATTGTTTGTACACCTCGTAATAATTTTAAACTATAGTAAGAGTGGGACGAGTGAATTCGATATCAAGCGATATCAACAGCGCCATCCGGTTCACATATCCAAATTTAAAAACTTTTACTAAAAACTGTTAACACTTACAAATGCATAAAATTAAATATGAGTGAAACTAATAAATTTGTGCTAAAACCTCCAAATATTATACACAAAGAGAACAAGGCAATCTCAAGTTCAACAGCCATGGAAACTGAAGATCAAAACACAACAGATAATGAAATAAACATACTTAAACGACCTTCAACCTCACCAGAAGACAGCGATTTCAACAAACGGTATTTATTCAACACTGACACTTTAATGTCTCAAAACAAATTCTACAGTTTGCCCACTGGCGATGAAATAAATACGCCACAAACTAGCACCACTGTTAATGCTACAGAGAAACCTAAAATCCCTCCGATATTTATCCCTAACGGAACTAACTATCAAAACATCATCGCGGATATCAAATCCACAATTACAGAAGACTTCAGCACGAGCTACAAAGGTAGGGAGCTTAAGATTACTTTGAATTGTGTAGATGATTATAGAAAGCTTACAAAGTTTTACGATGAACACCAAGTTAAATACTATACGTACCGAAACCCCGAAAACACCAATATTTCTGTAATCATACGTAACGTTCCCATCTCAATAACCGAAGAAGAGGTAAAAGTTGAACTAATAAACTTAAAGTACCCGATCACAAAAGTCACACCACTCTTAAATCATAAAAAAGTTCCATTACCCATAATGGCTATCGAACTAAACAAAACTGAGAAAACCAACGATATCTTTAATTTAAACAGAATGCTACATTGTGTAGTAGTGTAGAACCCCGTCGCAAGAATAGTGATATTCCACAGTGCACAAATTTTCAGCTAGTAGGGCATACCAAAAATTATTGCCACTTATCACCACGCTGCGTGAAATGCACTGAAAACCACCACTACTCACAGTGCAAAAAAAAACAAGGATTTTGCCCCCCCCCCCCCCTAAATGTGTTAACTGTGGAGGAAGCCACACAGCTAATTATAGAGGCTGCCCTTACATCAAATCCTTCCCGGTAGTAAGATCCACAAATTCTAACGCGACAATAACTGGAAGAATCACATCAAATACAACATATTCATCAATCGTAAAATCCAACCCCCATACTCCCAAAACCAATACTTCAACCCAAAACAATCAACAGTCAAGCTCAAATCCTTGCATTTCCAATATTCTCCAATCTATTATTGAACTAATCGCCCCTCACCATGAACAAATTAAAACTTTTATTATATCTCTAATTCCAACGCTGTTTTAAAATGGCGGAAAATAATCAGTTCCCTATAGATAAGTTAACCATATTGAATTGGAACGCCAATGGTATCAAAAGACAACGATCAGTATTTATCATCTCATTCCTGTTTAGACATAGTGTTGATATTGCATGTATTACAGAAACAAACCTTGTACTAAACGAAAAATTTACAATACCGGGATATCTTATTTATCGGGCAGACCGAACCACAGAAGTACGCTGGGGAGGCAGTGCAATAGAAAAAAAACTAGCTGCTTCACCAATTGAATTCAAAGATATGCACCACTTAGAAGCTACCGCCATTACTCTAACCCTAAATAACAATTCTATACTTAGAATAGTTTCAGCTTATAAACGACCTAACAGCCAGCTCAACCTTAACGAGCTCGCTCAAATTTTCGATAGTCACCATCCCACACTTTTAGCTGGAGATCTAAACTCCAAACATACAAACTGGGGATGCAGAGTTACTAGCCCCAACGGGATAAAACTTAATTATTATTCCTTTCGACTTGCAATACTTGTTGCAGCACCTTCTGAATATACCTACTTCCCTTATAGACATAACCAGCAACCAGATATTCTCGATAAAAATTTAACCCTACCGATAACTCAAACTGTGCTCACAGAATTGGACTCTGATCATTTACCAGTGTTATTCATCCTTAATTGTTTGCCCCATAACTACCCGCAGTTTCCTAAATTAATTAATGGACCTGTTGACTGGGTAAAGTTTCAAAATATCATGAACAATTCAATAAGGTGCCCTACAAACCGTATACCTCAAGACAAAATAGACAATGCTGTGGAGCTGTTCCAAGAAACAATAACAGTCGCAATACAACAAGCCACTACAAACACTCAAACACATCGACGTTATATAAATCATTCCGCGCCTACATACATACAACAGTTAATAAAAGAGAAACATTCAGTACGCAGGCTATGGCAAAGTACCAGCAATCCCGCAGTCAAGACTCATCTAAACAGACTTATCCGACTGGTTAGGACTGAATTGGATCAATATCGAATTTTCTGCTACCAAAACCACATAGAATCTCTTGAACCGGGAGACCCCAACATGTGGAGAGCTACAAAAAGGATCCTAAAACAGCCAGTAATCATCCCGCTACTCCGATATGGAGGTCACACTTATGCTGAAGATAAAGACAAATGTGAGATATTTGCTGATCAATTGGAAAAACATTTACTGCCCCACCTAACACAACTGATGCTAATTCGATGCTAATCCTGCGGAGGAGACAGAGATAAACAGTCGCATCCCAGCCGACATACCACTTAATGATCCCGTATCTCCATCAGAACTTAAGTCGTACATCAAGAAACTCAAAACCAAGAAAGCGCCAGGAATGGATCTTATACCAAACGTAGTTCTAAAAAAATTTACCAGATAAATGCATATGCTATATTACCGCAATATTTAACGCCTGCATGCGAATTGGATATTTTCCGATTGGTTGGAAACGAGCAATAATAACGATGATACCCAAACCGGGGAAACCACATAATAACCCAGTGAATTATCGGCCAATTAGCTTGCTATCCACATTATCTAAGCTAATGGAGCGAGCGATACACACTCGGCTAAATGAATATCTGGAGACTAATAGTGTTATTCCAAAACTACAGTTTGGATTCAAAAAATCTCATTCAGCAATTCACCAGATTCTGAGACTAACAGAATGTATTGAAAACGGCTTCGAAAACAAAATGCACACGCTCATTGCGTTTATTGACGTAGCGCAGGCTTTCGACCGGATCCGGATTCATGGGCTTACTCACAAAATGATAGAGACAAACATTCCTCCATACTTATTGTGGATAATAACTTCATTTCTGTCCGACAAGACCTTCCAAGTTCGAGTTAACTCTGCCATCTCTTCCATCCGTCAAATTCTGGCTGGTGTTCCTCAGGGATCAATCCTGGGCACCACGTTATTTAATTTATATATGTCAGATCTTCATCGTTCAAGTCTTGCTATGTATACTCATGACTCATGACACTGCGATCATAACCCAAGATCAGGTCATTAATAATGCAGCTATCAACCTTCAAGAAGCTCTAAATCAGCTAAATGCGTGGTATAACATATGGAGGATCTCTATAAATGCAGATAAATGCGAAGCAAAGATGTTTACTCTCCGCAGACCTCCAGATCCCCCAAATTTATTTATCAACAAAATTTCCATTCAATGGAACCCAAACGATTGTGCCGTTCGCTATCTTGGTATTCAGCTAGATAGAAAACTGAACTGGAGTATACACATTAATAAAAAATTATCGGAATCATACGTCAGATTGAGTATGTTATACCCCATTATCAATAAAAAGTCTCCTCTCAAAATTGAATGTGGAACCTTAATGTATACATCTTTAATAAGACCAATATTCACTTACGGATGCAGTGTATGGTCCGCAACATCCAAAACAAACCTTCATAAACTTCAGGTTCTACAGAATAAAGTTCTGCGCATAGTTACCAAAGCAGAATGGTTTGTTCGAAACACTTAGTTACACACAGAGACTGGCATTCCCACAATACAACAGTTCATTACTCAAATTTCTAAACAATTTTATGATAATGTTAACCTGTGCGGCGGTGCGAACTATTATAACCTGGAACAAAAATCAGTGCACCTATTGAACAGTGACAGTGAATGAATTCATTACCTAATGACAGTGTGGGTCAACTGATGTTACGTGGTGATAACTTGTACTTTATACCCATCAGTTCTTAAATCAATGACTCTAGTGAGTAGTGACGATAGTGCGAATAAACGTATTAAGTAACTCTGCCATGAATAGCAGTCTATGCTGAACTGGCATACAAACATTTAAAAAAATATATTTGAAGTACAGGTCATTGTATATGATTTTTTTTTTATTATTAATTGCTTTACAATCTGTCCGTAGTTGAAAATAAGTAAATGTTTTGACAGTATTACTTAATTAATAATATGGAACATAACTTGTTGAAAATAGTTCACTAACAATTTTCTTATCACTTAACTGATTTGTCTGTTTATAGCTACAGCACTACACACGCGGAATCATTCAAAACGATGGAGTAAATCTGACGGCTTGTATCTCTTGAGTCTTGGTTCCTCATCATCACTTTCAAGTAGGCACTCTACTAATGTATTTGGGTGAGCGGTGATACGATCGTGATAGCGGATGCTGTATCTTTGGATTTCTTCATTAATTGTGGCAATTTTGAGGTCGCGGCGTATAACCTCATTCGGTACGTACCACGGTGCATTAACAATCAGTCTTAATGTTTTGGCTTGGAATCTTCTCAGAATGTCTATATTGGAGTTACTTGCGGTCCCCCACAATTGTATGCCGTAGGACCAAACGGGTTTGAGGATGGCCTTGTATATCAGTAGTTTATTATCTAACAGTAATTGAGATTTACGTCCTATGAGCCAGTACGTTTTGCGAAGTATTTCACCTAACTGTTTACGTTTTGTCCATATGTGCTTTTTCCAGGTAAGCCTTCTATCCAGGTGGATCCCTAAATATTTGACACTTTCAGCAGTAGGAATCTGTTGGTTATTAATTGATACGGTTGGACAAGTTTCTCTTCTTGTAGCAAAAGTTACATGGGTCGATTTGGTCTCATTAATTTTAATGCGCCACTTTTTGATCCACAGTTTTATTAAGTGTAGGTGCCTTTGAAGATTGTGGGTTGCTATTTGCGGATCTGAATGAGAGGCCAGCACTGCAGTATCGTCGGCGAATGTGGCAGTCATTGTTTCTCTCATAGTTGGTAGGTCGGCAGTAAGTAGTAGGTATAGTAGTGGGCCCAGTACACTACCTTGGGGGACACCCGACTTAATGGGAAATAATTTTGTCTGGAAGTCACCATGTTTGACTAAAAAGTGTCTGTCAGTGAGGTATGACTTGATAAGTTGGAAGATATCTGGAGGTAGGTTTTGTTTGATTTTGTAGAGTAGACCATCATGCCATACCTTGTCAAAGGCTTGAGAGACGTCAATAAATACTGCTGAACAATACCTTTTATATTCGAAATCTTTTGTGATTTTGGCTACGATTCTGTGGATTTGTTCAATTGTGGCATGTTGTTTTCTGAAGCCGAATTGGTGATCAGGTATTAGGTTGTTTGTGAGAAGTACCGGTGTTATCCTTTTCAGTAGCATTTTTTCGAAGACCTTAGAAAGTATCGGCAGCAGATAGGTTAGAAATCTAAAGCCCTTGTCCGGGAGTGCCTGTAAAACCTTACCAGTGATTAAATCGTACCCTGGTGCTTTATGTGGATTCAAGTTGGTGGTAATCTCTAATTTGGTCTCAGCTATAGTGAACTGCTTTACTGGAAGGCACATCTGGAAAGGTGATTCTAAGTACCGTTGGATTTCTTCTTCTTCTTCATTGGAAATTACAGACTCAAAAGGAGTAAAGACTTTGATTAAGTGGTTTGCGAAGACTATCGCCTTGTCTTGGTCGCTACGAGCCCAATTTCCATTGTCCGAACGAATTGGTGATTTATGCTGTTGTGGTTGCTTTAGCCTTCTAGTTGCCCTCCAGAGCGAATATTCCGTTGCTTCCGTGGGTGACAGATGTTTCAAGTAGTTTTCCACTGAATTGTTTTTAATGTTAGTAAGTAATTGTTTGAGGGCTGCTGCTGCTTGGTTTAACCTGCGTTTATCAGCTGGGTGCCTTGTCGTTTGCCATTGTCTACGGAGTCTACGCTTTTCCGCGATTTTTTGTTTCACGACTACTGGGCAAGCACTGTTTGCTATGTGCTGGGTTCTGATTGGGGTAGCTTGCCAGGCGGCTTGCTGAACGACGTTGTTGAATTGTTCTACTGCTAAAGTCAACTCTTCCTCCGTTTTTAACGAAATGTCTAGGGATAGCGAATCTTCTATTATATCTGTAAATAGATCCCAGTTGGTACGTTTAGTGCTCAGGGTAGGTGCTTTCTCGCTAATTAACACTTGTGATCCTAGCGTGATTAGAATCGGCGAATGGTCGGCTGATAAGTCAAGGCAGGATTCGACTTTTAGATAGTTGATATTGATACCTTTAACTACACAGAAGTCGAGTAAGTCTGGCAGTTTATTGGAGTCCGATGGCCAGTACGTTGGCTCACCAGTAGACATATGCTGCAACCCTTTGTTATTTATTGCTTTAAGCAGCTCCCTTCCTTTGGTCGTTGTTAACCTCGATCCCCATTGCACATGTTTGGCATTGAAGTCACCGGCTGATATAAATCTGACGCCCAAAGTTTGAAAGTAATGTTCATAATGTTCCTGCTTATTATTGTGACGCGGCGGGCAGTATGCTGCAGAGATTACTAAGGGCCCTCTCCTGTCTTCTACCATTATGGTTGTAGCTTGAATGTGATCTTTTTTATATTCCTCAAGTCCATAATGCTTGATAGAATTTTTAACGATTAGAGCTGTACCTGCATGAGCTCCGTTATCCGGGTGTAGTGTTACGTATACCATGTACCCTGGTATTCTTATGTAGCTTCTGGTTGTAAAATGAGCTTCCGATATTAGCATGATGTCGATATGTTGGTTTGTGAGAAAAGATATCAATTCATCTCTATGATGTAACAGCCCGTTGGCGTTCCACTGTGCTAATCTAAGCTGTTGATCCATTATTAAATTTTGAGACTAGAGTTGTCAGTAGATTTAGCATAGTTCCCATTTGCTCTATTAAACTTTTCATCATTTTCTTCAGCTCGCTTATATCATCTGACTGATTGTTTGTTGGGTGTTGTTGCAATGATGTTGGTAAATTTGTGGGGTTAATACCTCGTAAAGCTTGAGCATGGGTAAGATTTGGTTGGACTTGTCGCGCTACATACTGGGTTGGTCCAGGCTGTTTATTTCTGAGAGGGGGGAACATTCTTTGTTGCAATTCTTTGTAAACGGAACAGCCTCTGTAATTAGCCGGGTGATCTCCATTGCAATTGACACATTTTACGTCTTTACTTCGTTCTTTACGTGGGCAGGCAGAAGTTAGGTGATTGCCAGCGCATTTGACACATCTAGGGCTTCTACTACAGAAATTTTTTGTGTGCCCAAACCTCTGGCAAATAGCGCACTGGGGGGCTTGTCGTTTTGGATGGGGTGGTTCAATGGTAACTACCGAGTGAGCGAGTCTAGTAATGTCATATACATTTTTATTGTTTTCAGCAGGTTTGAGTTCAATGAAGAAGAGTGGTAATTCCTTTTTTGTAATTCTTTGTTTGGCATTCCATATGTTAGTGACTTGATGGCCATGTGTCTTGAGCTCTTCCTTCAGTTCATCTACGTTGGTGGTCGGGTGGATATTTCTAATTACTGCTCTGAAAGATCGCTCCTGCTTTGTTTGGTAAGTATGAAATTCCGTATTTTTAGCTGCTAATGCTTTAGTTATTACTGAGTATTTATCCGAGGTTTTCAGTAAAATTTTTACTTCGTCGTTGTGAAGGACTTTTAGTTCGTATTCATTTTTCGCTAATGATTCGAGCAGTGTAATTAGGGGTTGAATTATTTTTACTCCAGCTACGAAGATCGGTGGGGGTTTGGGATCCGTTTTTGGGTCATTTTTATTTTGCTCCGCTTCAGTGTTTTCTTCGTTTAATACTTCATATCGATTGGAAGGGTTCAGCCAGTAGTCCGCTTGTTTTGGGAGCTTATTCTGTTGTGGCGTTTTATCATTGGCATCCTTACGGGCGCGTTTTTTATTTTCGACTATTTTCCATTCCGGGTCACGGATTGCTTGTGGTGGTTGTGATTGTTGATAAATAGCGTTGCTTTGACAAGATAAATTGGAAGGTGGAAAATTATTTGATGGCTGCACGATATCATTTATAGAAAACGAGGTAAATGAATTGTTTACAGGCTGTTGCTGCATGTGCTGATAACCATGCGGTGCATATTGAGGTTGGTAATTTTGGTCTATTTGCATAGGGCAAAACTGTTGATTTGTATTTATTGTTGCATTAGAGGGGTAATAAAAGGCCATAATGGCCTTATAATTAAAGGTGTACACTTACTGTGCAGTTAATTGAAGAAATTTAGTTGAGTAGCTTAAGAATTTACTTCTTGACCCTAAGGTCGCACTTTTCTTATCGTTCGATGCCAGCCGCACACACACGGATGTTTATGCTTCAAGAATCAAACGTAGCAACCAATGATCACCATTATTTGAAAGATTTAAGAGAAATATAGGTAATTGCCCTTCAACTAAATTTGATGCAAAATACATATGCTGATGATAGGTGATGTGTTTATAAATCATAACCATTTCTCATAGGTTTGGATATAAAGTTTAATAATAGTGGGGAAAATATATAGCCACTTATTACCAATGAAATTTTTTAATAGTTCGGTCTTTTGTGTATAATAAAGACTATAAATGTATCACTAGTGCACGAAATACTTTTCACAGACTGACAATATTTATATTGTTTACGAATATTTTTCCTAATTTTGATATTGCTGTAAAAGAAACGTATGCACCTCATGCGCGAAATGCTTTGGTACTTTCGACTGATTTATTCTCAAACAAATTAATTTCGTGCACTAGGTACTAAGGAATTATTTAACACTAATGTTAAAAGCAATTGTTTTAACACTCGTACCATAAAATGACATATTTAACTCTGAAAGTAAACGGTAGAAAGCCTACTTTTTACATGATCGTAGAAAATGTAATTTACGGCTGTTTTTTTATAGTATTTCTGTGTTAGGTTGCCGCAAGATTTGTATCAAACGCGAAAATCTCCAAATTATTATTGGCTATAAATAAAGGCAAAGGTGGAATGTATATCCCTTGAAGAAATCGAATTTTCGGACAATGTAGATTCAGAGAGCGATACAGAACTACCATCTAATTTAATACAAAATAATAACAAAGGGAAAAAAATAAATGCAGAAATAAAAGAAGAAAGCGAGATAGAAAATGACATAGCAGACAGTACAATTGATAGTACTAGCACTCAAATCGCTAACAAGAGGAACGAGGCAAAAAAAGCGAGCGAATAGAAGAAATCCAATAATTTAAATTCAGAATCTGATTCAGAATGTTTGTTTTCTTTGGATTCTATCCAAAGTAGAGGTAAGTAAACTTCAGATTCCCATCATTTAAAACGTTTTGTTTAAGATGGTTATTATTTTTGTACATCTTGAGCAAAACATAACAAAAAATACAACGGGTAAGATGGACAGAAAGCCAGAAATCTATTATGAACATATATTTTGAGGAACACATAAAATATAAAAGGTCTCCAAAAAATACGGAGTGGGAAGATTGATTGATTTATAGTTTTGCGTAAGTCATGACCTACTTTGGCTATTTTTTTTATTTTCAAAAATAATTAGTTCCAAAATTTTTGGTGAAGCATGCCACCATAAAGTATTGTTTACGCTTGATTTAAAACATCTAAAATTATACGGGGTGTTCTATTTAAAAAGCCAAAGTCGTGTCTAACTACGCAAAAATAGGAGGCCACGACTTAAATTGGTGTATGACAGTTTGTAGGCTGAATATTGGCATTAAAAAAAAAGGTTTTTTAATATCTCTATTATTAACAAAGTTACAAGCTGTCTAACGATGTACACACCCCCTATGTGTATGTCTAGAGTATAGTTATAGTGTTTACTCAAATATTGTTATGTATTTTTTAAGAAATATTACCATTCCATTAAAAGAGAGTGCTCTGCTAGAATTTAAGTATAGTACGATCAAAAATTATTTTCATCTAGTATGGCTATGGAATAGTTCCTAATTTATGAATGCCACTATAAGTAATTTAAAAATCAAATGTGGAACTTGACACTTAAGTATAAACATAGTTGCATTCATAAATTAGTAACTATTCCCTAACCATACTAGATGAAAATCGTTTTTGATCATACTTTATACAGGGAGATCAAAAACGAACTTGGTCGCCGGAGCTCTTGAAAAATACCTTCTACACTGCAGCTTATGAAACTAATTACATTTGAACTACAATTAAATGAATTATTAGTGCATGTGACTTTAACAGAGTCTAATCAGCTACCTCAAATATACAAAAATAAGTAATTTAAACCAAATTTATTCATTAAAGTAATAGGTAACATTAAAATAACAATGGAATAAGTTAAAAAAGACGTTAAAAGTGAATTTTAAACTTCAAAAAATTTTGACAGTGCTATTGTCAACAAAAAGCATGTTACAGATTAGGTAAGTTTGATTATTTTCAATAGCTCCCGAGATCAGGTTTATTTTTGATCTCCATGTCTCTATAGCAAGTAATAATGTAGCTATCGCTGTAGCGTATTCCTGAAGGTTCTAGTAGGATACTATTGAATTAATATAAGTATTTTTAGTATTTACATCATAGTTAATCTTGCTCAAATCAAATTTTATATTTTGTTAACTAAATTTTGTCGTTGAAACAATATGACAAATAAAATCACTTATTAATGGGGCTACTATTAATTTATTATATCTTTCTTTATGCTTTAACAGATAGTGCAGTGAAGCAGTGAAGTTCACATTATTATCTACTATAATCTTATCAACGGCTCCTGTAAATAGAAGCATACTGGTGGGCTCATAGTTAAATACCTTGGGTTTATTTTAAAACAGAACATACGATGTGCGTGTCCATGGTGCCTTAGTGATAATAACAATTACAATACACTGTGCATTTTGTCGTTACTATAGCAGCATGAACTAAAACATTATTACTATTTTTACGTATGTTCGGTAATAAAATAAATTCACGGTATAACCGACGCGAGAGGGAGTAAATAAAAAATGAACGACTAAAAAGAGAAAAAGCCATCCATGCAAAGGTCAAGTTAAGTAGGCTGATTATGCATTTTTATTACACCGTTTTGTCATCAACATCAAAAACTGAAATTTCGCCAACAGCTATGAATTTCGCACTGTTTAGCGACTGAAAAGATCCACTTTTTTGCACTAGTAACTTTTACTTTTCAGCAGTAATAACCATAACAACAAAAGCTAACGCCGTGTTTCCATTGGTCGAAATCAAAATATACATTGAAATTTTGTAATATGATCATGATCTCCTTGACTTTTCCCGACCTCCTCCGATAAGAATAAAAAAAACGCGAATTATGTCTGTAACTCGTACTCGTATACTTACAGTCGCGGCCAACAAAAAAACAGGACACTTTTTTATCCTAATTCTCAAAATGCGAAAAAAATTGCTGACACTGACAATTCTAATTAATAAATGTCATTAAAAGTCATTATTCAATTCAGAAAAATGCCGACACATATTGGAAATACGTCTTTTAGACGAGGGTAGTAAAAATTTCAAATAAATGTACAGCAAGTAAAATAAAAGGAGCGCTCTCGTATACTGCAATATGTTTCTTAGCTAAAAGTCAACATAATCGATTTTAACAAGGGTTCAGATAACCCAAAATTATAATATGTAATAATAATGCTGTCTTTGCTTATAAAATACGATCTTCTATTATTGCTTGTAAAAATTTTATTTTGCAATTTTGTCAATACTACTTCCAAAAACCTTTTTTGGCAAAACTTATAGACAATTACGTAATATATAACATCTTGTTAATAGCTATTTATATAACAAGTGGTACATAATCTAGGGCTTTATTTGACGAGTCTCTTTTATAGCCGAGAGAGGTCAGTAAATGAGTCATAAAGTCATATTATGTACGAGTTGTATACAAAGCTTTATGTTCACCTTCTAAAATCTAAAAAAGTCGAGTTTATAGATTTGACGTCTATTCTGTGACAGAAATAACTTGACATTAGAGTGCCTTTATAGATATTGAAAAGCATCTATTTTGACACTGACAGCTGACGTAATAGTTATTTATAGTTAAGCGTGTTATATTACAAATAATCCACTAGGGAAAAGAGGAGCCCTTGCGGCCGCCAGGCTACTTTGTTACCGCGAAACTATGTCATAAACAGTACCTTATTATACTTCTACATAAAACATTTTATTCTCATTCATTTTTGGCCGTTTTTTATAAAAATTTAATTTTGCGATTTTTTCAAAAGCTATCCTTTTTCCCAAAACACCTTTTAAACGAAAGCTGTAGATAATTATATAATATACGATCTTGTTCCAAAAAAATTGTATTTTCATGCTAAATTTACAAAAAAAATTCAGAATATTTAGTCAAAATAAAATTTTGCGCTTTTTTCAAAAAACTTTTTAAACCAAAAGTGTTAGATATTTGTAAATATAGGATCTTGTTTTAAGGAAGTTTGTTTTAATCCAACAATTATAAAAATGTTGAGCACATTTTTGTAAGATTTTAGTTTTGCATTTTTTAAAAACTATACCCTTCACAAAAATCTAAACAAAAGTTATAGGTTTTTATCCAACAATTATTAAAATTTTGAGGATATTTATGTGAGCATTTAATTGTGCGATTTTTTCAAAAGCTATATTTCTCACAAAAAAACTTTTTGAACAAAAACTGTAGTTATTTATATAATATATGATGTTTTAAGAAAAAAAAATTGTTACACACAATTATAAAAATTTACTGGAGACCGAAAAATGCATGAGTAAAGTACCACTTTTGTTAGGCAGATATGTTTTCAAGCCGATCTATTACACCATCTGTGCCATAGAGAAGATATAGACAGATTCACAGACAGACATCACCTCGAACACCACTTTGTGTGAATCAGAGGAGACGAAAACAGATATTTCCGCAAAAATCTCGAGTTAGAAAATTTTTAAGGTTGCTATAACAAAGTAAATTCTTTTTATTTACACCGTATCAATGTTTTATGTAGGTATGTGTGTGAATACGTTTTCAAGCCCATTATGTATATTTATTATATATATCAATTCGTTGTGAAGCCCAACAGTGTTGTGACATGTCGGGCTTAATAACGAACGTTTAAATATTTTTATATACTGTATATAAAATATGCCAAAAGCGCCCCCTACACTCGATATTGCAGAACTACTCCATGTATATCGGCCATAATACCGGTCATTACTGAGCCCACCGCAAAAATTTGTGTACTGCCTCTTTGATGCATTTTAAACCAATTGGTGATGATATACACTGGGGTACGTTGTTGAGCCAAACCCGGGCTCATCAGCGTTAAAAATGGCTTAGCAACGTACTATTCATATATTCAGCGGGCCTAACTATGACCGTTTATAACTCTATATATATATATATAAAACCTTTTGATTTATAGTATACTCATATTAAGCATATTTAATTGCACTATCCTCAATTATCAACTGAAGAATTAACAAAATCATATTAATAAAATTAAAAAATAATAAAATTATAAAAAAAACTATATTTGACAAAAATAAGGGGAATCACAAAAGAAGGTTAATTAATAGCTCTTCGAGTCTCTTCGGAACGTTTAAAAATGTTTGGCAACGATTTGGCATACTTTGTATGCAATGCGCTATCAGCATTTGGGCAAAATTGAAAATTTTAAAATGATAATCCATATATATAATAGGCTTGTCTGGGACGCTGTTTTGTGTGTCCGGGACGCTGTTTCAGCGGCAAAACCGTAAGAGATGGAGAAAAAAGTTATGAAAGTTATATGTTTGGAATGGTCATGTCAGGTCAGGAACCGAATTTCAGTCTCTAACACTAATTATTTTCTTAATTATCCTAATCCTAACTTTTTAGGTTAGATTCTAGGCAAATTTTATCAAGACGAATGCGACTGGTAGTTTGCTACCAACAATGACGTCATATACGTACGTGTGGTGAATACGCGTTCTATTTGCAAAACGGTCTTTTTTGTTTTATTAAATGAGACATTTGTCTCACTGGACTGCTAGTATTTTATTAATGGACGTGGTTTTCTTTAAAACAAATTCTGAAAAGAAATGTTTTTTATAGTGATACAATCATGAAGGGTTACCAAAAATGCCATGACTGCCCTTTTGGAAAATATTTTTAAAAATTGCATTAATATATGCAAATGGTCCAGTTCATTTGTGGAGCAGTATACCGGGTGACAATGAAACTACTACCCACGGCGGCATTTCGAAACGGACGATTTTTTTTAACTCGCATTAATTCTTCTTTTTGATTATTTATTGGACACCTCTTTGAATAAGGAACAACTAACAGTGATTGTTTTTGTCCTGGCCTACTCCGTTTTTCCGTAAAATACAAACAAATAGGAATTACGGCATATTTTTAAGCGGCTCTATTTCAAAAACTATTCATTTTAGACATGTGGTATGTTAGACAAAAGTTATTTAGAATTGTTCGGAGAGTCATAAGAAGAGAAAATATATAGAATGTCCCATTTAAAATAACAAAGTCAAGGTCATTTCGGGTGAAACGGAAAACGACATTCAATTGTTTTTATGTTTCAATTGTTCACAATTTTCAACCCTATCTACATACCGAATTGCATATTTCTACCTCAAGCCGTTTCGAAATGCCGCCGTAGTTTCATTGTCACCCGGTATACAGGGTGATTCAAATTAAGTGCGCACCATTGCTATCTTTGTTATTATTGATTTTACAAAGTAGGTTAAATTAGCAAACTAGTAGTGTTTTCGGTGGTGATGAATATGAAATTAATAAAAAACAATCGAATAACTCGTTGGCGACACTTTGTAAAATTAATAATAACAAAGATAGCAATGATGCGCACTTAATTTAAATCACCCTGTATAAAGAAAGAACTGACCAATATAAAGAAACTTAAGTATCTCAAATATTCAATTTCGAAGTTTCAATTGCACCGAAATTTTGAGAGATATATTGAATACACTTAAATAAATAATATAAATAACTAATTAAGTAAATTTTACTCTATATTACAATTGACATTACCGCACCCACGCAATTATATAAATTATTCCCTCTAAAGCGATTTGTATAAGCTGACCTTTGTAATTGAACTCTCGGGTACAGACGTAAGGATCAATCTTGCGAGCTTCATCTATACCTAACAGGTTGCTATCTACGAATGGACAATTTTATTAAAAAACCTTATAACACTATTAAGCATAAAGTTTTACATTTTGAAACGAACGTCGCCTTGGAGACATGTAATTTTGTCGAATTATGGAGGTATCATGACGCCGTTGAGACCTCTTGAGGCAAGGCTGCTATAAATATTTGCTGAATATAAAATTTGTGACAAAAATACGTTTCGGCAACATTTTTACCAGGAGTGACATGGACCCTTCCTAATTAAAAATGCATTGCGACGTTACGAAATGGAACCGTAACGATATTTTCAGTGGGAATTACATATTTGGGAGCTTGTTCCTTTCTCTAATCTATAAAAGTAAAAGCAATAATCTAAGACCTGGTTTGGTTATGGGAATTCCCTTAAGCTGCACACACCATTTATTCTTGCATGTTTTATTACTTTCAATACAGTACGTATTACGTTTCCTGGTTTATTTTTACGACTTTGTAGGAAATATACATTATTTTATATGAGACTAACATACAAGAGAAGCTTCAGGATCTTCATAAATCCTTTAACAAGACCTCAGGTACAATCGTCAATTTCTAACTGTATGGGGATTCATAAAGCTATTCTACATTTTACTCGTTTTCAACGTTTTTATAAATGTTTTTGAACTTTAAATAAATAAACCTTAGGGGGAAGTAAATGCTGCTTACTCTTTATATACCTATAACTATAAGTTATTTTAAGACAGCATAATTTGAACCTACTACTATTAAACCTTTTCTATTTACTCTGGAAATCCGCTGGCAGGCTTGCTTTTTTAAATGCGCTATTATATTTCTGGCTCCCGATTTTGTCATTATACAACGTTTTCGTCTCAGGCGCCTAAGCGCTGCTATCGGCAACCAAGGGGCAACCCGTGTCTTCTAGTCGGAGAGTGCGTGGTTTGTGCTACTGCTTCTTTGCAAACCCAACGTGCTTGATTCTGAATTCTCGTCAAATCGGTGGTGCAGATGGCATCCTTTCGACAATATCGAATTAACAAAAGGGCACTTGTGAACCATTATGGCAGTGCTTTCTAATGATATATATTTATGAGGCACTTCATCTTGAAATTAGTTCGGATTTGGCTGCCTGTAACATTTCCTTTTGCTATAGCATCGACCCTGGGGCAGTATCGCAAACCTCTTTACCACATATTAAAGCAACCTCTCGCTTTCCACTTTTTCCCGTTGCCGGGACGGAAACGCCAAATAATGTGGCTCTAATGTAAGTTGCGTTATTTTTAATTATAACACTTATTTGTAATTCATTCAACATGATCGTCTTCAGCGAATAGTTCAAGATTTGTTAAAGGTTATTAATACTTGTCATTTGTGGGTTATCATTGCACGTAAGATGACATATTTCTTTGCCTTGTACGCTAACGTAACGTCACCAACAAGATTGCACACCGTATAAATGCATCTGCACTACCTTCGTTGCAAGAGTCCTATAACTTGACTTTCGGCTGAAATTGCGCTGTCCTGCTTTGATATTTTAATTGTTATTTAATTGATGTGATGCTTAGCGTTTCTAAGGCTGGATAGAGACTTTATATCAGTATGTGGGGTTCATTAATTTTTCGAATTGCTTTGCTTTCAAATTTGAACAGACAAGTACGCCCATGATTTATACGTAAGGATTTTCCTATGGAGAGTTCGTAGTACTGTCCAAATTTAAAATTTAGTTAACTCAACACATTTAATTGTTTTGGCAGTTGATGTTTAAGATTTAGCGGAAGCAACTTAAAGTCACTTACAGTCTAGACTCTAGCTGGAAGACGAGTTAATTTAGAATGATCAGTAATATTGCAACGTCGACCTAAGAGCCAATTTCCTTTGTAAAACAAGGCACCATAAATATTTAATGCAGTGATGGTCGGCTTTCCGATTTAACTTGGCCCAAGATAAACCAAACCTGGGGATAAATAAAGTTGCCTTTCGTATCGTAACCGTCATTCTGACCGAGAATACCTTAACGAGTTTTGCCAACGGCAAACTTAAAAAGTCTGATACCTATCAGAAATTATGTGCATACATTTGAATGATAGGCGCACGCCACTGAGAAAAATCTCACGGGTCGCCGAAAGAATGAGGCGAAGAAAAGCGGAAAAGCTACGCTCTGACGACGGGAGATGGGGTTCCACTACAAAATATTAGTCCGAGCACGATTTAAGAATACCAATAAATGTACTCAAAAATATATTAATACTCTTTGCGATAGAAGACATCGGTGTTGTTCAGAACTCGTACAATTTTTATGAATGCTGCTGAAACCGTGACGAGAAACAAAGGATTCTTTATGTTTGCTGAAAGTTAGTGGAACCGTGATTGAATGAGCGTTTGCTAACGAAATGAATGCACTACAACTGAGTAGTCGCGATAAGTATTTCATTCGATCTTTACACAAAAAATGAAAACCAACTCTCTATAAACAAGGTAACTATTGTTAATTATATTGAGTAAATGGTTCATGCTTATAGTATACGCTAATATTAATCATTAGTTTAAGTTTGCCATTGATTTCTATTTTTTTATGTTGCTAGCTTGGACAAAAACTAATTGATCATTTGCTGTGTGGAGTTTACGCCGTAAGCACAAATGGAACGTTGTAAAGGGAATCCTAAATAGACAAAAAAAAATAAATGACGCATTAAACTGGAAGTCTTGATTGTTTACCCAACCGTAAAGTGTATGGTTTAATACAAAGTTGAAATTATATACTATTTTGGTAATACGTATAATAGGAATACTAACAAAAACTTATATTTTAGTCCTTTTTTCAATTCTCTTAATTTCAGAAGAGATAATTAAGACATTTTAGCTTTGTACATCTTCCATTAGGAATAGATGCGATTCATTAAATTCATATAGCTGTTTCTAAAATTTCCATCTCGGCCGCCTTAGCGCTGCTATCGGCATGCAATCAGCAACCCAATTCTACTTGTCAGAGAGTTGCTTGGTGGCTTTTGCTAGAGCTTACTGGCAGACCCCGCATGCGCGGTTCTGAATACCCGCCACGTTGGTGGAACAAATCGCATTATTACTGCAAGTGTCTTCTGTCGGTATATTCCCGTGAGGCACTTCACCTTCGAATTACTTTGACTGCCTGTAACACTTCTTGTCGGTATAGCAGCTGCCCTGAGAAAGTATCCCATCGCTCTCGCATCTCCCGTTGGACACTGCGATCCCCTTCTTGCTTATCCGGACACGAATGAATATTACCGCTGGCTGGATGTGAAGTGTTCATCTCTTTCGTTGGAAACTAAATTGAAATGCGGCGTTTGTTCAGTCCTCTCTTAATTCATTAAATTTAAACACGCACGCCTTAATATTTGAATAATAGCTCAGTTAACGTAAATCTGGTTTCCTCTTGTAGTCTTGTGGGATGAAAAATTACTTTAAATAAAGCAGAAGAAACACCTTTTCCATTACAAGAATCCATAACATAACAAAAACACAAATGGAAAAAATAGAACACAAGTTTAAATCATCAAGTAATCTACGTGCCAGATAACACGCACATTCAAACAAATATACATACAAAGCAGCAATGAAAACGTCTCAAATTAACACAAAAATGTTAAAAGTTTTAATAAGAGTACGTAAACACACGCTGGACGCGGACTTTACCGGAAACTGCAACACTTTCCTATTTTGCAGTACTGATTCGCATCTCAAACCTTAAATTACATCATTCAATTCTGAAAATCCAGGCGCTGAAAATAACTATACAGACTGCAATGTGGGAATTCAAGCACTGCTAAATGCTCCATGCGGATCCATAGCCCTTTTGTTGGCAGCGTAAGTTAAAGTGCTTTAGAATATAGCACAAATGGTGTACTTACGTGTACACGTTGAATGAGGCGAGACGTCTGCGCCAGCAAATGTTATCTTGTAAACTCTACAAAAACTAATATGCAGCAATTCACTTACTTCGGGACAATTGAAGCTGCTTATATTTACTCGCCTTTCGTATGACAAAATGCACATTACCGGCAGCATACATCCTAGAAAATGAGCACGCTAATAATCGCTTCTTCTTGTACTTCGCTTAGTTGAAATCGGTTATCGGCTTAGCAGTAAATGCGAAAATCAAAATCGCACAACACACTTCCAGGGCAGTACCGACTTTGCGAATATGTACTTACATAAAATACAATATTTTTGTATCTAGCACATAATAAAATACATATAAAAATACAGGTTGGTTTTGACTTTAACTGGGAAAACAACCATTGCCAGCGAAGAATGAAAAAAAATTGTTTCAGATCGAATCACCATTGAAACAACGTTTTCAAGGAGTGTTAAAATCTGTGTAATTTGCACTGTTTCGATTTGTGTATGACGTAAATGCTCAATAGTAAATTATGACCAATTTAAGGCGTGGCGATTGCCTACAGCAAATAGTTTAGGCTCTTTTTTACCAGGTCATTAAACATTTCAAATAATAATAAGAAGAAAACCGATTTCCGATAAAGGCAATATAGGAATTAAAGGCAAAATGCATTGATTTTAAATTCAAAGCATGCTAGATTAATTAGGCAGCCCGAAATGTACGGAAATGTATTCGAATTCTTAAATTAGATTAAGGTTTGTTAAATATACGTAATTGAATGACGTGGAGCGTAATGTAAGTCGTATGCGATACTACCTTCTTGCACTTTCCGGACAGTACAAATGGTCCTCCATACGAAAGATAAAAAGATTATGAATGAATGAATATGCTATTGAAATTATATTTTCGTAAAACTTTCTTTTTCCCTTTTTATTAATTAAGCAGCTGAGATTTCTACGAAAAGTAAGTTTATTTTATTAGAGAGATTTTTTGAGATAGTCGGCAACCTAACCCATACATTATCAATTTGTTTATCTTATTAATAAAAGTAACAAAATCTTCAACATTAAATACATCAATCAAAAACAATCAATTTTGAGAAAATTCTTAACTACTTTATAGCTAGGAATAATGTTTAAACTTTGCTTCTGTAAGATTGCATTTTTTTAACATTTTTTTTAACACCTTGTTGTTTTCAGATGATTTATTATTACTTTGTTGCCAGCTCTAGAGTTGAAGAGGGACTTAAAAATATTTTTATGAGAACGAAGTCATTAGCAGCAGTATGATGTAAAAAATCAATTTTAGCAGTTGCAGTTATTCGAAACGATTTCAATAGTATCATCTTTAAATTGGAGTGGACATGCAGCTGGGCACTCCAGCTAGTATAGGCAAGGCACGTTTTCACTCGCATGTTATGCGCTTTACCATGTGGCTACTTTTTTGGATTCACTACTCCCTAGTAATAATGCATAGTTGCTGATTTGTATGTTATCACTGAAGCATGTACGTAAAGCGAGAATTTACAACCTGTTGGAACCGTACTGCTATTTTTCGTCGCAACTAAATATACGAGGAGCGTTCAAATATGAATTATAATTTGAATTGGTCGTCAAAAGACAAAGACATTCACAGAAGTTGTATACATTAATTAATGCTCTGGAACAGTCCTAACTTCATTGAGTCGTTAAGTCGTCGCAATTCATTTTCGTTCAATTGGCAAGCATGAGTGAAGTGGAAGTGCGTTCAAGTGTCGAACAACGCATTATTAGTAAATTTGTGTAAGAGTTAAAAGACAGTTTGATGCACAATCACTATCAGACATAAGCGTTTACAAAAGGAGTAAAGCGTTTAGACATGGCTGCAAAGGTGCCGAAGATAAACCGCATTCACGCCGTCCAAAAACATTGACAACAGAAGAGAATACTGACACAGTAAAATGCACTTATTTGAAAAGATCGTCGAATTACAGTGAAGATATTCATTCTGCATTAAATATCAGTAGCTGTAACTTGAAAAAAACGAGAGTTTTCTGTCTGTGTCTTATAGGATAATGATCGACCCCATTTCGCTATTCACACGCTGACTAAGATTCAAAAATTGAAATGGACCATGCTGCCTCATTTACCACACATTTCGGAACTTGCGCATCCGTTTTTTATTTGTTTGGACCCTCAAAATAGTTTCTAAAAGAAAAATATCCCGTTGTAATGAAGAAGGCATCGAAATTGTTCGGGAATGGCTGTGACAGCAGCCAAAAGAATTTTTTCTCGTGGAATACAGAAACTTTCGAAAATATAGCACCAGATTATTAAAAGAGAGGGAGGTTGAGTAAAAAAATTACATAATATACATTAGAGTCCCTGTGTTTGTTTTTGAGTAAATATTAAATTATAATTTATATTTGAACGATCCTCGTAGACAATTGCTACCTTTCTTGGATTTTAAGTTCAATTAAATTGATAGTCTTTTACCTTATAAATAAAGCAATGTTTTTACATATATTGCGAATTCTTAGTAGCTATTGTTTTCGATCTAGTCAGTAATTTTCCTGAAGATCCCTTATTGTCATTACCTCAACCACATTTTCATTCCAACTTTTACTTGAGCGTTTTCCTTTTTTCTAGTGTTTGGAATAGATTCATATAAGTGTTGAGGTCATCCATTCTGGTGTCTCGCATCCTTCTAACGTGTTCATACCATAATAATTGTTTTTTGTCTATTGCATCTAGGATGGAGTGATATATGTTTATTCTCTGAGTAATTATTTAATTTCATACTCTTTCTGATCTATATACGCCATAGCTTCTTTCCACTTTTGGTTATTCTCGTAAATATTTTCTTTCTGTAATTTTATTTTTCCACAACGGCCAGTTTAATAGTTGTACTGTTCATTTTTTAAATAATTTCTTTATTTCTGATTTATTTTTTGTCTAACGTTATCTCTAAGTATTCATATTCTAAGCAGCTTGATATTATTCCTCTGCCCACCAGTCATTATATATTTGGTCTTCTATATATTGATTTGTAGTCCCCACTCTTTCTCTATTCTTGCTTTAACAGCTCGTCCATAGTCATCTAATAGCAGCCGTCACACTTATCCCTCTATAACTACCACATTAGGCTTTCTTTCACTTTTACTTCTCTTATCCAAAAGACAAAGGTATTATTGCAATCGCGAAAAAAATACCTTCCGAGATTTCTGCAGATCTTCACGTTTCAGGGTCCCTAGATGACGAAAAACAGGTTTCTCATTTCGTCTGTCTGCCCTGCCCATCTGTCTGTCTTTTCTTTGTCGGTATACTTCAAAAACTATCTGATGGAGGACGTTAACACTTTGCATGCAGATTATATGTCTTTCTGACATGAAGACGAAAAAATATATGTGAATTATATTCAGGGCTGCCTATTTTTGATTAAACTCAAGAACAATTGCTTAAATGAAAGTAACACTTTGCACATATCGCAGGTTTTATCCTTGACAAAAAAGGGAATGTTTGAACCGAACATATGCAGGGTGAGCAACTCGAAAGATTAAATCTTGTTTATTTTGCTTTAACTGAGAAATAAATAAAAGTAATAATTTGCACGTAGCTGAGGCTTTACCCTTGACAAAAATGGGACCCCACAGATTCAAGATGCAAGTAAAAAGAGTACAACCCGACAGATACAAGTAAAAGTACATGTAAAAAACTACAAAAAGGGCAAAAATAACCGAGTTTTGCTTAGTACCGACGCGCATCCTACAGATGCGAACGTTCTCGATGAGCGTGTGCAACAAACGGGCAGCTTTGAAAGCGCATCTGCAGGAACTGTAGCTCATTTGCAATTTTATGTAATTTGCATTGCCAATTGTACGAAGCCGTTTCATTATTGTTACGAACGTGAAAATATTTTTCTTTTATTTTTAAAATTGGTTAGTATCACAACGTCGACTTGCGAGGGAAGTTCCGAATAAAGATCTTTACAGGTTTTTTATTTATCGAGTTGATATATACAATTTTCCACGTCGATGTAATTTCGTTTCTATTCCTATATTTATTAAATACAATTTTTTAAATATTCTAGCGCCGCAAATGTAGTTGGTGCATTGTACTTTGGTTATGGGTTCTTAACGTTTTTAATGATTACTATGCTTTACTATATTTCGTGCTTCCCATTTCAATTCCTGCGCACTTGTTCTGCACAATTTCGTTTTTTAATTTTGATACTTCTTTCTAACTTTGCTATTACTTGCCATATATTGTTTTCTGTCTCCTGAATCTGAAGTGCTTTGCCGTCTTTCATATGCATTATTTTTCCTATCAACTAAATTTTTGATTGTGCCGTTTCACTATTCATTTCCATTCTCGTTGTGCTCGGTGCTTATTTCTCTTAGTGATCCTTTGCGGCTCTAAATAAATATTTTTTTAGTTTATTGCATAAGTGTTCTGCACTGCCTTCCTCTTACAATTTCAATTACTTTGATACTCGTAGTTTGTAAAGGAACTGTATAGATTTGTCTTCTAGTTATTCTTTTTTAAGATTTTCAAATTGGTTTAACAAAAATGTTTAATTTGCAATTTGATATATGCAACTTATGCAAAAGTGAAAAACTACTAACCTGGTTTTTTTAAAACTTATTTTATTGACATTTTTAAATGTTCAAGTTGGTGGCACTGTAAGTCTATGTTAAATTCGAGGTTATCAGGTTAGGTTTTGCATCAGTTTTGACAAAGACTGACGCAAAACCTAACCTGCTAACCTCGAATTTGACATAATTGTTATTTCAGTCGTAATGAAAACTCCCAAGGTAAATTTCTCTCCTTTAAGGAATAATTTATTATTTCTGTCACGATTTTGATATAGTAGAAACCGTGTTTTTTTCCAGCCGTGAAAATGGTTATTAACGACATAAGGCCGTTAGTAAGCATCTAACAAACGAGGATAAATTTGTGGCCGAGGTCTTCAGGCGGAGGCTATTGAATTATCCGAGTTACTTAGATGCGATAACGGCCCTATGTTGTTGAATATTTTTCGTAACACCTACAAAATTGAAATTTTAAAGAAATTTAAATGAAAAAGTTAATAGTATATTACATACCGAGGTGGAAAGTGTTTCATTTCTGTCGAGAGATTAAGTAGTTAACCGAGACGCGTAGCGTCGAGGTGAACTTTATCTCGAGATTGCATACAGGCGAAGCTCCAGGTTTAATTTACTCTGGAACTGCACTCCGGAACATTGCCAATTTAACCACAGCTGGCCTCCGCACATCGGCAAATAAATGAAACACGCAACTGGGGCAAATTATATACTTTTATCGACAACATTTATAAAAATCGGGGAGCCAAACAACGCACAAGATTGCCATAAACGACACTCTAGGTCACCAAAGCAACATAATTTACAATTGTTTTTCTGTAAGTGTACAATCTTTGATCTTAATTTATAATTGTTTTTGTAAATGTCATTCAGGAAACTATAACCTTACAATTGGTTGCATTTTTTCACTTTCAGTTAACAAACACAGATTCACACCACTAGCACATTTATGTGGTTTTCATTAATTCTCAGATTGCATCTTATATGGTCTTTGCATTGATCTGTGCCTTCTTGCAATGCTTTATAACCCTTTAGCTGCGTCATTGATTGTTGGCATTTCGATATGAATGAAAACGCTGCATCAAACCTCTGTAAAGCCTCGAAACACCTTTGTAATAAAGCGATTTCATTATCGTGTCCTGACGTTACTTAATTAATCTGTCAGTCATCATAAACTTAATTACATTTGACATATTGAGCACAAATTTGAATACAAGCAGATTGCAACTCTAACGATATCGTTCTATACATTTACTAACCTTTGTTCATTAACTACAGTTATTGCTAATTATGTTTTATGTTATTATCAGTGTTTGATAGTGACTCCTATTGTTACAATAAATACAATACCATCTCTGGGCCTATTTGAATCTTTCATCATCATTTGTGAGTTAGTTATTCAACCAGAATTGCTGTAAGCATCATATCATTAGAATATGTATATTTGGTATGAGATCTCCATACATTGTTGAATAAAGTCTTCCTCGTGACATTTCGTAAGAAAGGATTGAATATTCCAGCAAGATTTTAAGAGATTTCGTTGCATTCTATTATTTTGAAAAACGTGTATTTAATTTGTACATACATTTAATTTATGGGCAACTTTAAACAGGAAATAATCTTTAGCTTTAGATACAGAAAGATTTTCCAAACATTTTAAAATGCTTTTTTTATCTCTTTCCATTTAAAGTTTCTTTTAGTTCTTTTGGTGCTCGGTTCTGTAATCAATTCTAGTTACCGCAAAGTTGAGGCAGTAGTCAGACTCAGACTTACCTGTCATTGCCATTATTTCTTTGCTTTCATATGCTTCTCTATTACTTTTTTAATATTATTAGTTAAGTTGGCATAAATTTAGTATTTGATTTAACGTCAGCCCTGGTACTGAAGGAGACAATCCAATTTGACCATAATATTATATTCTATGATCTGCTTGCATTGCAAAACTCGTACGCATTTTTTTATAAACAGATCTACAGACATTGGTAAAGTCTCATTGATTATGCGTAACAAAATTGATTTGCTATGCAGAAGCAATAAGAACAACGCAAATGGCGTATTATGGTGTAATCCATAACTTACATTTTTGCTGGCCTTAACAGGTCTAAAATGCGCAGAACAAATACAACACTGGTAAAAAAAGCCTAAATAAATTAATATCCGCTGAGGGCAAGACAATTTTCAATTTCATCCCATTATTAAATGTAACTCGGACAGTAAATATTTAACACATACACAACTCAATATTATGTTAAGTACGTACATAGAATTATAAATTTTATAACATACACATGCAACCTCGGCCAGTCCAGAAATTTTGCTGGTGTGAGTGCGAGTATGAGAGAAAGAGAAAGCTGTTACGGACAGTGGTGATGTGAACACGATGGAAAACTGGTTTCTGACCTAAAGCACCAAACATACTAGGTGTTCGATGAATTATCTGAATGATGCGTCAGGATAGTTCGAAGTTTCGTTTCGTCGAGACACTAGAAATTGGGCAATAATAACATGATATACGCGCATATACTGTTACTATCCACGGTATAGATTCGCTAACAATCGTGAAACCGGCATCGCCACAACGCAATCCCCATGCTAATAATTAATATAGCCAACAGTCTGACTTTAATGCCTTAAAAAGTTTCATGCGTTGTTTTCTCTGAAAACATATTCGGGAAACTTGGCAGTGCTTAAAATTGACGAAGCAGCTTGTTACTTTTAAGGAGGTAATCTTCTTTTTTTTATCGAATCGTTATGAAGAAGTTGATTGAGAGTTCAGATTGTATCAGGCGGACAAATGAAAAACGGGGCTCATCGTTTGTTTTGTGTTTTTGAAGAAGAACGTTAACAAGCATAATTTTGGAGTTTTAGATGCTATTAGAAAGCGTTTATACGCCCGTAGTTAGATCAACAGCTGGTACTTCCACGGAAATAATGTTTTTGCGTAAGTAAAAATATAGTTTGTATTCTAGTATGCTTTATTTTTAATTTTAAATTATATTAAAACGTAGTCTAATATAAGAAAAATGTATATACGTATAAAGTTATAGTAATAGCTATTTTATGATAATTAGATACCTATTACTGACAATTTTTATGGCTGTGATAATAACTGTTTAAATTTACTATATTGCGTTTGTAAGACCTATTTAAGTGTTAATGTGTAATTGGCAAAAACGAATAGAAGGAAACTTTGTGCCGGAAATATCATCTTCAAGCCAAGTAAGGCGTCACAAGTCTTAAATAGTAGTTAAAACGCGCATATTAAATACTAAAGTTAAACTAAGTTCCACGTATTTTACATACTTATAGTTGCTTTAATAACTTACATGTTTAAACTGTAACATTTTGCGGGTTTATAGTTCAAAGCGGAAGCGGAAAACTTAAAGCCAAGACATCTGTGTCATAAAACCATTAAAACTGTCTCGTTATTTATTCTCATACGTAATATTTCAGCTAAAAGTAATTTGTCACTTGGCAGCTGTTTCAATTCAACTTCGCAAAAACCGATGAAATTCAGTAAGCTTCAAGGGACTAACCAATTGCGACAAATTGCTTTGGACAAATAAGTCCTCCGACCTTCTAACATTTGGCTGCAGGACTGAGAGCTTTGAGGAAATAACAGCATTTTTTCACTCCCTGTCGTGACGCTATGCTTGGCCGAAAAGTAATTTTCAAACCCAATCAGAAATGATTGGTTTTTAAAATTGTATTATTATGGATGTACCAGATTCCTGAACGAAATATGGAAGTAGTGGCTGTTGACGTAATTTATTCTTTAAGCAACTGAAGCAAAGCAGTAAGTATGAGTAAATGTTTGCTTATCTAATTTAGGAGATTTTTTCTTCCAAGACTTGGTTAAAATATATATATAACTGCTTTGAACTAAGTTACAGGGGATAACTCCGAATTAATTTAGCCCTCGGAGTAAAAAATACGTGGAATTATGTGATGGTGACGTAATTATTCAAATAAAATGACCAAAGCAATTTCAAAGCCACTGAAATGGGTAGCGTAAGCCCAATGATCAATGAACCTTTCAGTTCCAAATCAATTCACTGTGAATGAAAACGTTGTAGGATAATTATAAACGTAGAAATGTATTTCTCAATACTGGCAATACTAGGAGTAGTACCAAAATTACGGTAGAATTTCCTGTTTCACAATTGTTAGAAGCGTTTTGGTGTGCTATGTTAAAATTCAAATTGTGATATTTTTACAATGTGTAAAAGTGGTCGATGCAACTCACCCGTGACCACAAGGTGGGGTACAAACAGCACGTGTTAACCTTCCTTAGCTCAGTGGCATAGGCGAACGGTTAAATAAAAGAACATAAACTTATACTAATCTCTAAATCTCATCGATAATAATAAGTGTATGCACCAGAGGCGCCTCACCTCTCTGGCGTATTTGTATATTCCACAACGACGATCTTGCATCAGTTGGCAGCAACCCCTTAGCACCCCCATTGCTGTCTTTATTGGTTGGCTTAGCTGCCGGCACTTTTCGTCATTACTACCCAATGATAATCCGTTAAAAGAATAATCCCTATAGAGTCAGTGAGAGCACGGTAAATACTGGTCTTTCACAACACAGCAATTACTGTAAATATAGCTCGGCTGCGATCAATTGCGGAACAATATGCTTCCGCGGGATTACTAGGCGAAACGACATGCTTTTGCGGGATCCACACAATCGATTATCGTATAATTATCCAGCACGAGCAAAAACCTCTAACGTCTATCATGTCCTATAATTGCCAAAGAACACCAACAATTATTCAACTGACTATGATAGCAAGTACTTTCTACAGTAGCTACCATCTAACTTACTGGCAAAGGGTACGCGTGGCAGACCTCTCAAAATCGCGACACGGTACATTGGTTGCACGTGCACTCTGGGGTTCCAAAATAAGGAATCGTGATTGAAAGCGCAATATAATTCTCAAGATTTAAATCATTCCAGAAATGGTAAACGAAATAATTGATAATTAAAAATAATGCACCTTGAAACTATCAAATATTGTAATTCTAACTCAGTTATCAAATTATTATGAAGAACTTGAGATGTACAAGAAAATGCATAAATGTAGGTTTTGTTTTATGTATTAGAAACAACCAGATTTCGGCTAATTCGAGTCGTCTTTGAATATGAAGACCCAGTAACCTGTGGCTTTGTGTGATTTGCACCTGAGAAACCAAACGAAAATTTTTGCAATACGTATTCGTGTTGATAGCGGTTAATAAATTCGGAATAACTAAACTAACGTTCTGCAATACGGTGCAGCTCGCATCTTCAGAATCAAAGTCGTTTCCAGAGCTAAAAGTAAGCTTGGTGGTATTTCAAGCGCTCTGTACCAACCGTGCAGATGGACGTAACTCTGAATAGTAGTCCGAATCTAATGTACCTGGAGATGAAGGCACGTGACGGACTGAAGAGAAGTGGTTGTTGAACACGTCTCATCTTATTAGCTGTGCCTATTGTTAAACGTTAAGTATCTAAGCTTTTCACACATACGGATCCTTTTTCAGCTTTTTGGAATGTCTATGCACTTGCAGAAGAAGATAGATAAATTAATAAATCAGAATGTCCGGGTAACAATATAACAACCTATCAAATGGAAACCCGTTTGAGACGATAAAAATTGGTGAATAAAATTAAATAAGCGAGTACCTACGCAATATGTGTATAAAACCTGAAATAATTTATATCATTATACTGAGTATAGCTTTAAAATGGCAATCGTACTCTAAACAATTTCTGCTTCTAAAAATAACAATTTTTGTTCACCACTTCATACACCTAGCTAATCAAATCGGACTGGAGCCACCTACAGTCAGCATTGGGTCTTTGTCTTGAGTAAAAGTTAGGAATATGTTCCGGATCATTTGTGAATATAATTGATATTCAATCTAAGTGGGTGCAGGTGAAATGGTGTTACGGGTTGAAACCGGAAGTACAATTTATAGAACCTGTTAAACCAAAGGAAGTCTACTTATTTTTTTTACAATGTGACTATTCATAGATAACTGACACAGGAACCTACAAAACACAATAAACACATGCTGATATAAAATTTCATATCATTATTTGAAGTGCTGGCCTGAAAAATCCTTGCACAATGCTTTCGTAAACGTGTGCGATCCTCAGCTGCGAAATATGGACATTACTGTATTTTTAAAACTTCGAAACCGCGGGAAACTGCACTGCGCTGTAGAAATTAAAATAGTAGAGAAAATTTGAAACCACTGTAGTTAGATAACATGCACAAAATGCATTTGATCGGGTCAGCATTGCAGCTATAATACCTGCCCGTTATCAGCAGTAAAAACGTTCCATAGGAAACTTTATTATTTATTTATATCAGACATCCAAAATTTGGCGATAACTTACTCTATCATATTATGGCATAACCCAAATTTACGGTAAATAACGCATGCAATATTAGATAATAAACCATGAATTAAATGCTGCAGAAACGCAGGCGGTCTACCACCGGGGCTGAGAGGAAAGTTGGAAAGTTTTTCCAGAGATTCATTTGAAGAATGAATAGCGATAGTGCGACGTAGATTAGGCATAAATCCACACACGATAACGGGAAGTTTTTCTAAGACTACGTTGGAATGACTGAGGGTTGGTACACGATAGATCAATGTACAGAGAGTCGAATGTATTCGACTATCGATCGATGTGAAATTCCACGAAACTCAAATGTATAAGTAGACTGCATTTTGGGCGGGCTAGATGTACGATAAGCGTCCTTATTTCCCTAAAATTGGTGGGATAAGGCAAACACGTCTGTGCTCGATTACATTTAGACCACATCGAACTGTACCCCACGCTGCAGGATCAATAAATGCTAATCCCATCTTCAGTTCCCCCTTCGGCGATAAATTAATTTTGTGCATCCAATTTTTAAGCCATTCTAACAATGTCTGTCAATCTGTAGAAGTAATGTTAATAATATGTAGTTTAAAGGTTATACTTGTAGCTCACTCTGCGACTATTTTAACACAGATTTACCTATTTGAGCAAAGTTAAACTTATAGTATAAAAGATACTTTACCATACCCTGTGTACTGGAACCTGACAACCATATTCTCTCAGGCATCTGGTAGGAAATCATTATATTCAGTGAAATTAGTTTTACTGACATTTTAGTTTGAAAACTAGATTATCAGCAGCAATAGAAGGGAAAGCAACTACGAAGAATTATTTGAAATGACTGATAGCTGTGTATTTGTTCTCTTGTAGCAATCTCTCTCTAGATGTTGTGCGTTTGCAGTTGCCGTACAGTGACAACACAACAAGATTTAATTAAAACTGCTACCCTTTAATGAATCAACTTTAATAATGCAACGCCAGTAAAACTTATATACATAATCAACTCAACTGAATAAATGAAAAACAAAGTTGAGATTCTATTAAGCAGTTTAGCTACGAATGATTATTGTATAAATAATACCTGAAGGTTAGTTAGATGTACAATGAATCTATACTTGAAATTATTGGTATATAAAGATTTAATCAACAAATAGTATATAGCGATTATGTAAGCACGAAAGGGTTAGTTTGATTAAAGGCGCCCGGAATCGATCAGGCGAAGCATATAAGGCTCTAATTAACACGAGATTCACCTGGTAGTAAGTGGAGAATACGCTCGATTCCCTGCTATTAGTCTTGATGATATATCTTTGTTTGTAGTCGTTACTGTTGACCCTAGGTGTTATTGGTTATTAACGTCATTAGGCGGGGTTGAATTTTGTTATCCTAGGCGTTAGCCAAGGTTTATAATCAACGAAGTGCGTTAGTTGCGTATCGGCCTTGTGTCAATCAAGATCTTTGGGAATACAAATTTATACATTTTAAGAATAACTTATTAAACATAATTTAAAGATTACGTGATTCTTAACGGCCTCTCTCTTTTTCTTCGAGTAGTCTTTGTCATAGTTTATTCGTGACAAAATAGCTGATTCGAATCGCAATCAGCTCCTTGGCAGCTTTTAATATCTAATATGCTTGAAGCATGTGTCTTGTTTACCATGACGTGATCTATTTGGTTTCTGGTTTGTCCGTCAGGTGCTGTCTATAGTTCCTTGTATATTTGTTTTACTTGAAGTAAGTACTGCTTATTACGAGCTTTTGACTTATTAGAAAGTCGATCGCTCGTTGTGCATTATCGTTGCCCTTTTCATATTTACTTCGATCCCGAATTACCGGTTTGTATTCGTTTTCATTATCAATGTTGAAAAATATAAATTATTTTTTAAGATATCCAAAACAATGTCGATCATGTTTTTTTATTGACCAAACTTTTTTCTTTTGTAGTAATTTCCAAAGTGAGAATGATATCATAGTAGAATACGCTTTCATCTCATCCTGAAATCGAGATAAAACTTTTAGTTCTCTTAAGAGAATTGTTATAGTATTAATATCGAAACTCAAAATGGGAAAGAGAATTCTCGAGATGCAGATAGTGACTACAGCCGGAAAACTATTGAACCAAGTAAAGGGATTACTAGTTAAAGACATGTTTGGAGTATCGTTAGCGACCGAACACAGTAGTTAATTCACCAATTATTTTTCTAACATTGCCAAACGTTTCTGTTTTGAGCCACCAAGTAAACCTCCTGCTATTAATGACTCTGTGTGATTCACCCATCGTTTCGGTGATCCATCTTTGAGACCTTGTCCGTTGCCTTGTCCTCTACTACCAGCAGTTGCATCGAGTCTCTTATTCTTGAAAAGTATCTAAGAAACGATTGATTGGTCCTTTTTGACAGGTGTACTGTTTTGTGTCTGATTGTTTTAGAATTAATTGCCGTATGCATCGTTTCTCTCCAGATATTAAATATTGCAAAGCACTTCTGGTGATCGCTAAACGACGGTTTATATCATCTTTTCAGCCTCCTTTGTTCCTTATTATAAATTTCATATAAACGAATTTGTTTACTACTTGAAATCCAGCTATACTTCTTATATGGGGGAGTTATTTTTGTTGCTCGGTCGATGATCAAAACGGTGGCTTTTGAAGGGTTCAGCTTCGAGCAACATTCTTGGATGGTATCTCGCACCCTTCTCTTGAGGGTGCAATTAACATTATATCTAAGATGCCGTATAATATTTCAGATAGTATTAAACCGAAAGAAAATATTGTTGTTCTGTCAAGCTGCCAAGCACCCTCACAATGCCTTAGTAAATGTAATTTTTGACCATATTGCTCATAAAAGTAATTTCTACTAAGATTCTTCTTAAAATTTACTTTAAAAAAAATTTGAAATTATATTCGGTAGATATTCTACCTGTAACGTCGATTTTGCGATTTTGAGCAATCAACTCGATGTATGTATTAATCCAATACAGTATAGCGACTGACAAATACCGCGAACACCACTGACTGAAACAAGAACTACAAATCTGATTTAGTGCAGGGACGCGAGGAGTTTATAGATATTTTCATCGAAAAAGCTGAAGAAAATTTGCAGGCAAGCCGAATGGGAAATCAGGCTCTCGAACCGTTAGTTTACAAAAGGAACTTTTCAGCACACGCACGAGTTTCGGGAGTTCACTTCATAAACTTGGGATTTTAAGGCTTTATTAGTTTCTGCGATAACTAATACCGCTTCCCACCTTCTGCTCCGGGCCGTTATTGGAGCAGACCTGCACAGATGGTGTAAATTATTTTCCTCGTGAATATGACAGGCGAATTTAACAAAATTTATCAGCGCTAACGCGGATGCAATTATCAACTCGTCTGCTGAAAAATCAACGGAGCGACTCGTCGCGGGCCTCATTTCCATCCTAACGCTTAGAGAATGCCTGGAAACTCAATTTTTTCGTCTTTTTTTTACTAATCTTGGTAAGTAGTTTTGGCGGCGGGAAAGCTGCCGCGTTCGTCATCCAAAATTAACGCCTAGAGATGCTGCTGGAAAAGTTAGAGCATTATGAGAATTAAAACCGCGCGCTCGGTTTATTAGTCTGCAGAAGTTTATTTTAAACAGACCATGTATGCCGCAACTGAAACTGATGTTGTTGTAATTTCCTAGGTACAGAAGAAAAAAGCAATTGCTAATTTAGATTTAATCATATTTATGTTGTCGAGCAGAATATGTTTTCAATTGTATTAAATTTTAGTACTTGTACCTAGGTGGGCTGAAATGTAATGCACACATGCTTATAGAACGTGAAGAAAATGACCTATAGAGACACAGATGGTTGCATTCGGAAGGTATATCCCTCCTCTATGCGTATGCCAAGTTTGAAGAAGTGTCTTGCACCAGTTCGTTTTTTATTAACGAAAGTATGGAGACGTGTTCTCGTGTTATGTCAACGCGAGTTAAACAGCGCGCGGTTATAGAATTTTTAACTGCTGAAAACGTGATTCCTACTAAGATTCATCGCCGTTTAAAGGCCGTTTATGGTGACGATACTGTTGATAGGACCACTGTGAATCGATGGGTAATCAAATTTCGTGGTTGCGAGCCTGGAAAAGCCGCAATTGATGACGAAAAACGCAGCGGACGTCCGATCACTGCCACAGACAAGGAACATCGCAAACGCGTCGACCATTTCCAAAATAACCGGCGGTTTGCGATGCGCTTTTGAGTGATTTGCCGGTCATTTAGGACGAAATTTTCGACATGTTAGCGATGTTTAGCTTTTGTGGCAGTGATCGGACGTCCGCTTTTCGTCATCAGTTGCGGCTTTTCCGCGCTCGCAACCACGAAATTTTATTACCCATCGATACACAGTAGTCCTATCAATAGTATCGTCACATTAAACGGCCTTTAAACGGCGATGAATCTCATTAGGAATCACGTTTTCAGCAGTTAAAAATTCTATAACCGCGCGCTGTTTAACTCTCGTTGACATAACACGAGAACACGTCTCCATACCTTCGTTAATAAAAAACGAACTGGTGCAAGAAACTCCTTCAAACTTGGCATGCGCATAGAGGAGGGATATACCTTCCGAATGCAATCTGTGTCTCTATAGGTCATTTCGTTGGCGTTCTACAAACATGTGTGCATTACATTTCAGCCCACCCTCCTAAGTAGGTAGTATGGGCAGTAAAGTTGTCTTTATAATTTTAAATAATCAACTATTCACTTAGAAGGAAAGCAGTATAGCTACTTCAGGATAGGCATAAAAAGGCGAAATAAATAAGTTTAGATGCTACAATGTCGTGAGTTTATCGCAGTATTGTATGAAAAATAGTCTATAAAGTGGAAAATGTGTTATAAACATTGTGGGAGGCTTAGAACTGTAATATCAGCTTTATTAAAACGGGAGTTTGCACTTTGCTTTTGACGTCTTCAAATGAAATGTTGAGTTTTGAGATCGCAAGCATCTCATATTGATGATTTTTACAGGGCACGAATGGCTCCTTAAATATTTGAAACTACAAGAAGATCTCTGTCAAAGATACCATGCATTATCATGTAATACAGACCATCCTATTCATTGCATTACATTCAGTATCGTTGAGTTAATCTTAATAATTAGTTTAGGCTGCCGCTAGTTAGATAGTTCATATATTATAAATTCCTAGGATAATTTATTTTCCCGCTCTATCGAACATTTATGATCAATTTTGGTGTTGGCTTTCCAGAAATATCTTTTGCGCTTGACCATTTTCTACCCAATTATGAATAGAGGCATCTCTTATCCTGTCACCGTTGCATATCTTGTACTACGTTGTATCAGTATAATAAGCCTCAACTGTTCTTTAAGTCATCTCGTCATTTATGTAATGGTTGTCTAACACTTCGTCTATTTACCCCGAGGTCTCCATTTGGTAAGCTTATCACTCAATGTGTTTTTTTATCTAGCCAAGTGGCCTGCCCAGTTCCAGTGTAATTTTCTTAGAAGCCTGGCTAGATTGGTTACTAAGGTTTTTCGTCGTATCCAACTGTTTAGTTATTCGCTCTTCAAGGTTATACCTAGCCATCTATGTTCTATAGTATGTTGATGTACCTGCATCTTATGCATGCTTTTTCGTAAGTAATCAGGTAGAATATGATCAAAAACTTCTATCCTCTAGAAGGCTGTGCAATTATTTTGGCAAACATTTTTGTTGACAGTCGTGGTAGTGAAAGCAACATTAGCATTTTATATCTGTTAGTTTAAGGTTATATCAGGAATGTAATTTTAACAAATACAAACATTTTTGTTGAATACATAAAAATGTTGGTAACAAAAACAACTACAGCTGTTTTCCTGCATTTTCGATACAGAGCACCACCTAGTGTTCGATATTAAACATCCTGTAAAAGTTAAGTTTATCTGTAAAAATTGTATAAGTTGCCAACATAAATTTTATAAATTTTAAAAAATTCCATAGTCCCCTAGAAGTTAAAAGTTTTCGATCATATGGTAGCTGCTCTATATGTGGTTACCAGGAGGACACATTGGTTGTGAATTTAGGTTTACGTCAGACTTAAAAAAGACGAGGTGACTAATTGCAGATAGATGGGAGTGATCTTAAATTTATAAGGTGCAGGTGATTTCCTGCAAGAGTAAAATCGGTAGAAAAGGTAGACTACTAGGCAATAGAGTATAAAAATTATTTGTCATGAAAGCCCTTACTCTGGGCTTGGGAAGATGTTCGGAATGAATCCATTTTCATGCGCTTGGACGAATATCATTCTGAAATCGTTCACTGCATTCTGCTTCACATATATCAAATATGAAGTAATTTAATATTACTACATCCGACATACAAATTACACCTCATTTTTGGAGGTGAACTGAGGGGACTGGCTAGTTAAGAAACCTATTTTTGTAAACGTAACGTCAAGATAAATTATGCACTAAAGAAAATAAGTTGGCAAGCTGGCCACGATTCTCAAATAGCGATTAGCCCCCCCAGAAGGGGATCAGCTCGTAATTTGTGTTTATTAGGCGCAGATTTTTCTGATTTTGCAAATATTACAACATAAGCGTCTGTAAATATTGCGTGTGAAATGAATGATGATGATCATATTTCAACTGGACGAAATTAATATAGCATTCCGTTATAGGTTTCCCATTCCAGACGTTTACTTCTGTTACTTTACAGTTTCTGTATTACAGGACAAATTATTACTAAAACAGACAAAACAAAGTCCAATAGGTAGACGTAATTTTGTTACAGTCGAATACGTTACTTAGAAAAACAACCCATTACACAATGATTTGCTCCAGCTAGCTAGTCAGTCGAGACAAGGGCGGTTTAAGGTACCTGATATGGATTTGTTTGCTACTTTAAAATTGCGGTACTGCTTCGAAAATTAATTAGGGTCAGGACACCGGAAATTCTTAAACCCAAAAAGAACTGCGAGAAGAACGGTAAATTGACAACATTGAACACAAAGTCCATATAGTATGCAAGACTTACTCGAACACATTTTAATATAGCGGAAGTAAAGAATTCGATATGATACCTCAAGCAATGGAAAGGAGGCGTGTCCATTAGTTTTGCTCAGCAGATGTACGATTCACTTTGAACAATGTGGAGGAAGGCGCCATTTCCAGGACAGCGAGGGATGATCATAAGTGATGAAAAGATGCACCTGGGCGAAGATGCAACAAGAAGCGGCTGGCGGCGTCGGATACAGCCAGCTTAACGAAAGACATTTGCAGACGTGTGATATCTTGATACAATATAACATCGATCTTTGGGGCATGAAAATATAAAAGGTAACTTTCAAATCCAGAGATACGCAGGCACACAAAAATTAGAATATATAAAACATATATTATGCTATTGTAGCGAAACATGAGTTTTCCATTAAAAGGCAGTGGGTGAACAGGTTCGACAAAGTAATACTATGACGAATGCTGAGATCAGCAAATAAAAACATAAGTATATATAGGCTGCGATGGGCTGGACACGTTGTTAGAAGGGGTTAGGCAAGAATCCCAAAAATAGCACTTGCAGAAAGAATGGAAGGGAGTAGACCCATAGGAAGACCCAAGGAAAGATCGGAAAACAACGTCACCGAAGATGCAACAATATACAGAATTGGAACACGTACGTAGAACATTGAAGATGGTGGAGCAAAAATGGAGGACACCATAGCCTGACTTCGGCTGTAGTGCCATAAGTGGACGAGGAGGGGAAACAGACTATCAAACCTTATTTGGCTTCCCTGATGCAAAATAGGACACCAGGCGTTCACACAGCAAGACCCACGACGAACAGGGGTTTCTATTTCTCTCCGTTAGCCTGCCGTAAGAAGCCAGATGCCTCGTCAAACGCCGGCTGCAACTTGCACCACTCTAAAACTGCTTATAACTCCGTCTTTGCTCCAGTCCTAGGACTCCGAACTGTTTAGCACAAATGTCACTGCCCCCTTTCCGCTTCCACAGTTATGCTACCTTGCAACAGCTCCAGAAACTGCCACAGGAACACTAGCTACCACTGGACGTACTATTCAACACTTTTTAAACCACCTGCAGGGATGCAACCCATCTATGGCCTACCCAAAAGACACTAATTATAAAACTCGGAATTGGGAAATATGGGCATTTATTTATTTGTAAATGGATTATTTTTGAAAAGCCAGAATATCACACAGATTAGTTTCGATCCCCCCTTCTTTATTTGGTTTTCATTCATCTTACATTGTTGTTTATTATTTTTATGCCTGTCTGACTACATTTGGGGCCGGTTTCAGAAAGCAATGTTAAGTCTGGTGTTAGCTAACGTCGCGTCAAAGTGAACAAAATCGCATCAAATTTTGTTTACTAATGTATTAGTTCCCATAAACATTTGAGATTTGATTCGGTTTTGTTCACTTTGACGTCGCGTTAGCTAACACCAGACTTAACATTGCTTTCTGCAACCGGCCCTTGATGTTTCAGTCAAGGCTGACACTATTTTTAATACCGTGTTTACAAATTATTAACTCAATGTTTATGCTATTTATACAATTAGCAAAAATTAAACTAGCACATTTATAGCATATTTTGTAAAATAATATTTGGAATGCTTGAAATGCTATTAATTGGTATAATAATTTTAGTGGCTTAAATGTATCTACAAGATTCGAAACAAAATCCACATTAATACTAAGTTGCAGCTAAAGCTACAGGAAAACTTCTTACCTGCTATTAATACGGAGAGACAATATGGAAGACTTTGAAAGGAATTTACAGGTACCTTATTTGCAGTTATTCCAAGCCAAATTCGGTAATGAATTGTAGCGAGTTGGAATTTGCTTTAGTATTTAGTTATTTAAAGTGGCGTTTCTAAATAATAAAAAAGTAACAGTGATTGTAGAGATTTACAAGAACAGAAACAATACGTTTATTTTTTATTGCTGTTTATAAAAGAAACGTTATTAAAGACATCCGTACTTTTTCATTCGTGGCCTCGCTCTTGCGGCAGAGAAAACATTTACCTTAAGGATAGCGCCCGCGGCGAAGTCGAACAAATGTTGTTAAAAGGCACTATGTTTTCGAACTTGTAGCTGTTGCTAAATTGGTAAACAAACAGTTTGAGCCCGCCACCATTTAGGAGTTTACCGTAGTGCTTCTGGAAGTTTATGCGACTTTAATGGAAATAAATCGTGTTGACTTTTGTAATGGGCGATGACATTAGTCCTAATTTTATTCGGGAAATATTTTTACATTAAGCGGAGTAGGCGTCATGTTGGAGGTTAAAACGTGGGAATTATTCGCAACTTGTGCTGAATAACGATGTCGGCCTGAAGAAGTTGCTAATAAAGTGCCCGTGCTTAGCTTTTCGGACTTGTTGAACTTGTCGTTAACTATTTTACAGAGCTTTTGTATTTTATGGCAGATTTTTGTACGGAAGAAATAAAAAGCTCCGATTTAATATGTACTTCAAATTTTAATTGCGTTTTTATTGTAATCGAGTTGTTTTCTTCCTTAAATATGATCGTAGCAAGCTTTTATTGTGAATTTTGAAATTACAACATTAATTTAGAACATTTTAATTGAAGTAATTTACCAATGCTACAACTCTACTGTTTGCAAGACTTTAACTTTATTTCGCAATTTCAATTCAAAACATCTAATTTGCAAAGTTTCGATTGTTTTGAGTAGTCGTTTATTAAGTTGAACTTTTGATTTGGGGAAAAGAAGAGAAAACCACAGAGAAAGGAGAACAGTAACAATGTTAGTTTCTTAAAAATTTTAAATTTTGAATGTTTGTTTAAAATTATAATAAAATTTCAAGTTCTGTTTTATTTCCTAACCGATATCGTTAGTCACTAATTCCATTATTTATATTTGAAATAATCAGTTTCGGCGCAGAGCGTTATTTTCGAGAGTAAAACTTCCAATCTGAAAAGATGAGATTTCAAAACTAAACAAAAGGCTTCGAAGAGAATTGCCACTTCGACGGTTCAATTTACACTTGCTAAACATCTGAAGAAGTAGGACATTGAAAGGGAAATCTTAAAACTTTATCCAGTTACTGCAGAGCTTTTAAATACTACTCCATCAAGTTTACGTGGATAAACAGTTCTCTCAGAAAATACGTTTTTGAGTCGGTAATTACTGGATACTGATTAAGTATTCATTTGGCGAAGGCGTGGGCTGGGTGTTCAAAGAGGCTTTTTCACAATTTTACACGCACTTTAAACATGAAATAAGATTTTTGTTTGCTAGTAAGTTTTCAATTACTTAACTAACATTTAGAGGTTTTATTTAAACAGTATTTTAACTACAACAGTCGTGGAATTCGTAACATCGTTTGATGGTATTTTCATATGTTCTGTATCGATTTGAAGCTTCTTTAGCGTATTGTTTTACTTACACTTAAATAAACAGAATGTGAAGTAAACTGATCAACATAATTTAGTACTGAAATTGAATTTAGAACAAAATCTCAAAAGCAACCACACTGAGCCGTTCAAGCAACTGCGGTTTAATTCATAAAGAGAGAGAGATATACTACCTTTTTAAATAGTACTTCTTATTGTCTAGGTTTCAGCTATTTTGCAAGACGTTAGAGTCCTAAATGTCGGCATTCTTCGAAGTCTTCTACACTTTCGTTATGAAGAGCTACTACTAGATTACGAACAAAGCGTGATTGCATCTTCCTAGATTATTGATCTTGATGTTGTTATTTAGTGTTGACAGACATTTTGTCTTCAAAGTTTATAACTACCTTGTTATAATTTTTCTGATTTATCCCCTAACACAAGGTTTTCTGTCTCCATTGTTAGTTTTTTAATTGATAAATTTCCTTTCTAGTAACTGCTTGTCTAAAGTGAGCAAAGATGACTATGTTGTCTGTGAGACGTAAGCGGCACTGCATTGCTTTAGTCTCAAAATGGCTGCGAGTTTTCTCAATCCAGAAGCAAACGTCCAAGGCGTTGTAAAAAAGTTCAATTCTTAATTCCAGCAATACTCATCTCTCTTCATCTATTTGGTGTTTGAGTTTGTTATGAATAAAACTGCATATTGCTGAGCCAAACATAATTTAACAATTTGAACACTAATATTGAGTAGTATACTGAAATGCAGTCGAAATAATCAGCGGACCGCCGAAGCTGAAAAAATGCCTCAAAGGTAAAGCCGCAACTTTATATGCTGTGATTAAGAAATATTATTGGTTTGGTCGCAATCTTTCCAATGAATTAAAAATGCTCTTATTTTTCCTTTTGGGGAGAAACTCAAAACTGGTGTTCGTTAGGCGAACACTTGCGAAAACACATGTATCAGTTTCAATTATAAATTCAAACAGGCATTATATTCATGAAGATGAGGTAATTAACATGCAGGATTTAATATACGTGCAGAAGATACACAGGTATGAGGTAACTATAACATAATTCAGCTGTGTAGCTTGTTGTAGCAATATGAAAATGAGGGCAAAACGCCTCTGTAGCTTGAGGCGGTAAAGTTTGAAGACTTCCAGCTCCCAAAGGCCACACAACCTGGGGAATAGTTGGTCTATGAAGGTGGCCTGAGAGGCGTGGTGTTGGACAATGCTAGCATACGAAGGTAGTTCAGTAGGAGTCAAGGAAAAGATCTAAAGCCAACGTATTCAAAATTAGGGCGATGCTACCAAAAGTCGATTATTGGAATGCGACGGTAACTTACTTAATAAAAACGGAACCTCCAACAAGTGTAAGTAGCATAGAAGTTCTAAATATCCTGCGATAACTGACAGGTTTTTACTGCAAAATATTGTTTCCCACGCTATCGTATCGCGTATAAAATCGTTTCACGACAAACATAACAAAAACAAAAACTTCCACCAAAGACGTGCGTCAAAGCTCTTTTTCCACGAGCAACCTTTCTATTTTAATCGATTTCCGGACTGATGACTATTTTGCACGTGAACAACCGAAATCAAAGTACAACCCCTACCTTCCTTCTTGAAAGTGAAAATTACGCTGTAATTTAAGAAATTCAATATTTTAACAAATTACGAACATTTGTTGTAGTATGTCGTCTTATCCGGCCGCGTTACCATTCTGTATCTGTTTTAGGTTTTTCTCTACTTCTCCTACTTCAATGTAGTAATTCTTATGAGTTCACGTTTTCAATTTGAAGTCTTTATTCGAGTGCTTTTTCTTTGCTATAAATTGTTAACTTTTATTTCAGTAATATTTTTATCAGTTGAGTTCTGTAATTTAATTTTAATTTTTCAGTTTAACAACTGTACCATCTAAATACTTTCAACGGATGGTTTCCTACCGATTCTTCCGCTTATCTTGGTAGTTCCTGATATCCCGTTTTAGTGTTTTTATTACGGTTTTGTTCACTCTTATGTATTTTGTGGCGTGTCTTCTACGATTTATTATGAGCTTTTTCGTTTCTATAGCAAATGTTGCAGTTTATAATTTGGTGTGTACAGTGTCATCGCCATTCGAAGTGCAAGAAAGTTCAAGTTCATAGCGTTATTGTGCACGACCAATGAGGGGCCACATGGTATTTGCTGCAACGTCTATCAAATCAATCACTACATACATCTTTAATTCATACAACCATTCCTCCAGTAGCTAATTAGTGTGCATATTGTAATAAAGCTGTAGTTTACCCAAATCCGCAAATTGATGCCGATGACGCGCATAAAGCGACAACCACTAAAGGGGTGACATTTATTGTAAGTTCTATAATGAAACCGTTGGTGAGTGCATTCAGATCAATGAATTAATTGAAAAATATAGCTGTTAGAATAGAAAACCTGAAAAGCAAGCACCCCAAAAACATGAAATGTCTCCGCAAGGTTTTGAAACTGTTGTAAAGGAACTACGTGAGCGAATAAAAACATAAAATCACATTATTAAATACAACGTTCCCATAAATACTGATCTTGACGTTCAAACTGTGACCAAGAAATTTAACAATTAATAATGTGATACATTTAGGAAAGAAATACGGAAATTCTTTTAAATCGCAGCCCATTCGTGACACCTTTGCCCTTACTTCTATAGTAGTTACGATGCTTCGCAATCGAACCGATTTAAAAAGTTCTACAGAATTCAACATCATCAACTTAAAAAACAATGAAACGCCTTATCAGCGGCAGTTACTTAGCAATGTTAGGGATGTGCTTAAGCAACGTACTGAAGATAATGAAAACAACCTTACCATAAAATACAGTAACGGGATACCATGTTTCATCCAGCAGGACCAGCTTAAATTGTTTTTCCCAAAATGTTAGAAGTTAAAACAATAAAGTGCAACATTTCTGTGCATCGATCAATGATAGTGAGTACGATATTGTTTGTCTTGTCGAAACGTGGTGAACTAGTTATACGTTGAGTTCATAATATTTCCCTTTAAACACGTATGACGTCCACCGTTGTGACCGAAATCGTGAACTGAATAATCAATCACGTGGAGGTGGAGTTCTGATTGCTTTAAAAAATATATTACTGTATAAAGGTTAGACTTAACTTATTTTCTTTGATATTTCTGGTTGTAAATGCACCGTTGATTTGTCCACCTTCTACATATTTACTTTGAATGAATGACGTACACCTTCTATTGAGTCTCTAAAAACCTTATTAGATTATTTTGTTGAATTCCATTCCCATACTAAAAATTTGTTGATAGTTTGGAATTTTAATATAACATACATAAGCAATTCTTTTGTCAATGATCGCTTAAGCCGCCTGATAGGAAGTGTTTGTGTATAATTAAATATTAAGCAATACAATAATGTGAATAATGTTAATGGAAGATTATAGGATTTGATTTCTTCTGGTTATGAATGTAGTTTAGCTAGGGATGATGCCCCACTGCTGCCCCTTAGATATAACTTTGGATTTTAGGACTTATCATCCGTCCAATTTATATCCAACTACACAAAATCAACAATATAATTTTCATAGATTGAGTTTTTGTAGCTTGTACAATGCGTTACTTTCAGTAGATTGGTCTGTATTACATGATTGCTGTGACGTTAGTAATGCATGTATACATTTTCTGACATACTAAATGTACTCTTTAACATTCACGTTCGTCTACATAATAACGGAAGGCTTAAACATCCTAAATGGTATTCACGCGATATCACAGATAATATTAAACTAAAAAACAAATGTTGTAAAATACATGGGAGAGCTAACTCCTTAACTTATTACGAATAATTTAAACGGCTTATAAATCTACTAGCAAGATGCCCGTTCTTCGTACGGACAACAAATGTTTTTTCTTCTAAACCTCAAATGAATTCTAGGGCGCCCCCCCCCCCTTCACTCAATACGCAAAACAATATTGTAGGAAAAAAGGGAACAAAATTATTCCGAAAAAATTCCTCCATGCATGCAAAAAACCAAGTCGATATCTTATCGAGATATTGAGGAATTTGTGAAATTAAAGTGAATCAAGCCGTAGAAACTTTCACTCACGTTTATGACCCGTTTTTCAAATATTACTCACGTTCACGAGTGGACCTGCCGTGACCCAGCGTGACCCGACTACTTTTCCACGTAACGCTCCCATTTCTAGTCCTCCGACCTTCTAACCTAGATCCCACCGTTTCGATGGAGGTGTTAACGACCTTAATAGCTCTGCCAGCAAACCGTATTCCCACGTTCTCTCCATATCTCCAGACTGTAATAGTAAGAGACTGCAGCTAACGGGGAAGGGTGAGTAAGTTGCGGCGTCTTAAAACCGGTACCTTTTGGCCAACGTTAAGGAAACAACCCCCGACAGAAAATCCTGGTTCTCCAGGTTGGGAGTTTATCTTTGGGTCAGCTTCTTGTCGGTAGTAGGAAATGTAAAATGCTAAAAAGCCAAACGTCAAGCATCGGACATGAATGATTTTAATCGAAGACAACTTACGCAAAGCAAATGGGCATTCGACGTAGGTACGTGGTAAAAGGTATCGCAAATAAAGAACAAGAAGTTTTTGGAGAAGTAGATCAACTTAAGGTGGATATAGTGTGCATTACAGAAACTGAACGTAAAGGACAAGGAAAGAAACTGGAAAAGGGTTATAAAATGTACTGGTCAAGTGTCCTTAAAATAGAATATGCTAAAGCAGGAGTGGTGATAGTAGTAAAGGAGAAAAAAAGTAATTGACTTTGAAACAATGTCTGGAAGGTGTATAAAAGTAAAGTTAAAGATCAAAACTCAAGAGGTATTGATCTTAGGCTTTAATAGGCCCACTGAGGAAGCAAATGTACAAGTCAAGGACAAATTCTGCCAGACAGTAACAGAACAGCTAGATACAATTCGAAGCAAACAACAGCTAATTTTAACAGAAGACATGAATGCCAGGGAGGCTAGTAGAAAGAATGACAGTGTAGTGGGGCAGTTTGGTGAAGCAGTTAAAAATGATAATAGTAACAGAGTTATAGATAAATGTACACAATACAACTTAGAAAATAACATTCATAAATTTACATGGGAGAGACCGTCTTTAAGTAAAAAATGGGTGTTGGATCATATTATTACGAAGCAACAAGAAAATATCACAGTTCATGATGTATGTGTTAAAAAGAGGTGTAAATTGTGGCTGTGACCACTATTTAGTAAGGCCAAAGATACTTATACCTTCTACGTAAACGAAAAGCCAATGGAAGACCTCACTTAACAACAATAGTAGTAGCACATTACAATAACTGTCTTCAACAAAATAAAATTCCTACTTAGTGGAAAGAGTCTGAGATAGTGTACCTACACAAAAAAGAATTACCTTAATAACTATCGTGGGGTAATTGTTAATAGAACCTTCAGTAGAGTATTTGGAAGAATAGTAACAACAAAATTAAGAAATAACCTGAAGGTCAATACGAATATAAGTGATGAACAAAGCAGTTTTACACCAGGATGATCTTGAGCGGACACTATCTTTCTATTACAGCAGCTTGCTGGTAAAGTAGTAACAGTAGGGGAAAAATTAATTGAGCTTTTATAGACCTTCAAAAGGCTTTCGACTCGATTCCTAGCAAACTGCACGAAACATTGGAGGTAATGAATATCAATAAACCAATAATAAACGTAGTAAAATAAATACGTCGTGATAATAATACGTTTGTAATAATTGCTAGACAACTAGCAGCACCATTTGCCCCTACCAAATGACCGAGACAAAAATGCAACTTATCATATCTCCTTTTCAACATATATCTAGAAGCTGTGTTACGAGATTGGAAGGGTAAAACCATTGGTACATCCATTAAACAGAACCACTTTTTCAGGCTTAGTTTTGCTGACGATCAGGTAAGGTATTACTTGCACGGGACTCATACGACCCAGAGTTTATGTTAAAAAAACTTTCAGAAAGTTATAGGCAATGGAGTCTCAACATAAATATGTATTAACAAAACTAAATATTTAGTAATGAACAACGATGCTCGTTTTCAAGTACCAATAAGTAACAATGAAGAAATTCAGCAAGTTAATAAATTTCAGAAACCTGATTGACAATAGTGTACCGCTCCTTTAGACGAAGGGTGGATACGGCCCGGGCTAGCTCATTAACTCTCGGTAGAATATGGAGTGGTGTAAGGACTAGGCAAGAAAATTATTCAGGATTTAAATTTAACAATAGAATTATGAAAATTTGGGCAACTTGTCGTTACTCACAAAATAAAAAACCAATCTAGCTAATTAATAACACTCCACCCCCACCTACTTTTAGTGCTTCGCTGCATACCTATGTAAATTGTACAGGTGAAGGGGTTGCGGAAAGAACACAAAATATTATCAGCAATAAGGGCATTTAATCAAACCCAAATAATCGTGGTAGCACATCAATTATATACATAAGCCCTGAAAGCTAAAGTGATAGCAACTTAGATTGGTAGGACAATTGCCTAGCAAATAAATAAACCGTAAATAGGAATCAACTTCCAAGTATTTTAATCATAAAATATGCCAATTAATAGCTCAGGTTACATCTCAGGATAGCCACCTGTGATATCGCATTTGAAATGTGAGCACGACGTCCAAGGGACTCGGCGGATGTGAGCTTTGGTTACATACGTATTTCACCAATTTGGAAATTATTAATCACTCGCTCTTTGGCGTTATTAATTGATGGATTAAAAGTAGTTATTAAACACGCTTCAATTTGATTTTCTAAGGCCTTATGTCGATAAAACACTGAGAAATGCATGTACTTACATTTATAATTCAATGTTATGTTCAGCAACCGTAAGGGGAAAGATTCTGGTATGTTGCATCTTGACAAATTGGACTTCTAAGCAGGATTTGGCTGCCTACTTCATAGAATCCAAGGACGCCACTATCAAAGAAAGCAGTTAAATGTGTAACGTTTCGCTTGTGAATCTAAATTCTAAAGATACTCGAAACGTATTGGAAATTTAATTCGCCGCCTTATCAAACGTTTGCATCTCAAGACCGCGCTAAGAAGCGATAGCGCGGGCCGGTAGCCGATGCGCAGGAAGCTACGTTTGCGCGCAGGAGTGTTTCCCCCGCCGCCAGAGTGGGGAGCACGACCGCCGACCGGGAGCCACTGAACGTATAAAAAGGAACACATGGCAGCTCCTGGGTCAGATCCCATCCTGGGGTTCTCCCCTAAGCCTTCTCCCAATCCACCTGAGACGATTACCCTTTTGCCCTGTGCAGGTTACTGTCTAAGCAAAGGGGAAATCGGCTAAAAGGTTCTTACGGTACTGGTATGGTTACTGTCAGTCCGTGAGAACATACCGATAACCTGGAGGTTCTTATCGAACCCGTTCACCGTCATTAATTTAAAGGCCGAAACCGTGGCTCCTAATTAGCTTTCCCCGTATCCCTTGTAACCGAACCGATGTTAGTTAAAGGCCGAAACCGTGGAATTAGTAACTAACATTCCTGTAATCCGCTGAACGAGATTACCGCCGCCGTCCCGTCAGTGATCATCCGAATTCCGAAGGCGCATTTCATTTGCGTTCTCGAAAGCCGTGTTTCAACTGTATTAACTCACCCGAATTATGAGGCACCAGGAAGTCATCAGCAACCCGCCGCCGCCAGGCTGGACGCATACAGAGATTATGCGATAAGGGACCTGCCTGTAAGTGTCACCGCCAGCATACTATGAGCATTCCTGAAGCCATCCGAGAGAGATCTCCACACTGCCGCAATCCAGTCGAAGCCGCAAATTCGCTTGAATAGCGAATTTCTCGAAAGTCCGACCGCTGCATCGTTTCGAGCCACGAAAGCCGGCAAATCGTATAGCAGCCCCCGGTCCAGTTTGGCTCACCGAACGCGAACTCCTGCAGCTTCCCACGCCGGCAGGTATGTTCTTGAAACACCATTTCTAATCTGAAGTGTTCGCAGCAGCTAGCCATTGTAAACAAATGTCACCTGGTGCCTGCGACCGACGACCTTTGCTCCAAAGTCGATGCGCGAGGCAGCTGGTGCGCGGCTGACCCACTCCGGGACATCGCCCAGAGGCGTAACATGCGCTAGGCCGGGGCATTCTACCAAATCCCTCCGCCGCCGCGTAACAGCCCCACCGGCGTCTAGGAGCAACCCCGGTTGATGCAACTACCCCCCCTGTCCGTAATATACAGTGTGTTCTATTAAGTTCGCTTTCAATGTACATAGTTAAAGACAGTATATTTTATTTTTATTATTTATCTTGTGTTATTTATTGATCTACGCTATATCAGAGCAATTTGAACGTATTCTCCGGCTTAGAGCATACCTGAGGCAATAAGGCCAATTAAAATATTCCTAAATAAAGGCGGGACGTTACAAATGCGGCAAAAAGCGGCCTAGGTATTCTAGAATTTCTAGCTAGCTTACACGGAGAAGCGAAAAATGGGAGGTCCTGTTATTCTTTGAAAAACTGTAGAATAACTTTAAGGACGCCGCATGGGAACCGTCCAAGATATCGAAATTACTATGCAATATTTAACTAGAAGGGGCATTCTTACCAAAGCTGTTTACGGCCGTTCGTGAAGAAAATAAGGCAGTTGGCGGTTTTCGTTTGTTTAAACAAGAGCCTTCTTGTCTGCTACTAGAATTTCAGATTTCGTGGAAGCGCTTCTTGAAAAATTAATAATCGAGAAACTCGACTGTTTGCTAGCGGACCTACTTAGGAAAAGCCAAGCGAGCGTGCTTCGACCAGAAAAGCCTTGCAGGTGCCTTATATCTAACGTCAGACGTTTTATGCGATAAACCTGAACTCCTTTGCTATATTATTTAAATACAAGGTGGCCCGAAAGAAGATGCTAATTGCTAGAATGCGTTATTGAAACGGGGCGTTACAGTAGTATGCAATGCAACACTTTTTACCTACTAGAGAGTCATAGGAACCTCTTGTTTAAATCTCCTGTATGCTCAATGTGTCATAACTATAATGTTATTTCAAATTGTGTCAATAATAATATAGATAAATTAAAAAGCGTATTAAATGCGGCGTGTAATTCTTTTCTGAGGTAGTAACCACCTTTGCTTGTATTATTGTGCTTATATATTTTTTAGACCGTGGCTGTGAAAGCTAGCTGCAGTGAATTAATGTTTTGGTAATTTTAAGTTCATTAACTCGTCTGCCTGATCTAGTGATAACTCCGATCGACCAATGGTATTTCAAACAATTAGTAATCCACCAAACTAGGTATTTAATTACAATAATTATCCAAATCAACCATACTACCACCAGTAGCAATATGCGCATGGCAGTCAACAAAATTCGCCCAACATGAGGATAGCATGTGGCCATGCTAACCAAATATTTTTACTTTTCCAATCGCAATCTTTTTATCAGAATCCTATGCAACCGTAAAATTATAGTTTTACACAAACACACGCCAGGTGGTATTTTAACAACAACGAAAATTAAACTGAAGATGAATTTCCACCCTTAAGTAAGCATTTTTGGCAGGTTGTTAGAAAGCGTAAAAAAATTAATAACAGATCAAATTCAATCAGCACATCAAACAGATTTAATACCTTACCAACAGAACGCCCCAATAAACAACCAGAAGAATGAGCTGGTGAACCTAAAATACCAACACCATCACCAGTGTATATTCACGAAGTTGAAAGTTATGATATGATAAAAATGATAACAGGAATATTACTACACTAGATACTTGTCAGATAATAGTAAAAAGTAACACACGCTAACCTAACGTCTATCGTACACTTGTACGCCACCTTAAAAGCAGAAAACATAGTTCATCATACGTATCAACGAAAAGAATATCGTGCCTACAGAATAGTGATACGAGGCATTTATCAAGCCACTTCACTCAATGAAATTAAAGAAGAACTACAAGAAAAATGCGACATCATTCCAACTATCCATAACATTCGCCACAGAAAAAGTAAAGAACCTTTTCTACTATTCTTCGTAGACATGGAACCAAAACCCAACAACACGGAAATATTTAAACTCGAATATTTAAACAACCGGAGAATAACCGTAGAGCCCCCAAGAAAGGAAAATGACATTGTACAATGCATTCGCTGCTAAAGCTATGGCCCCACTAAAACTTACTGCATAAATTCAGCTGTGTCAATGTGCCGGAGGCCACAACTCAATTACCTGCAAAAAAAAACAGAGATACACCAACTAGACGTGCTTTATGCGACCGTGAACACCCGGCTAACTACAAGGGATCCTCCGTATACAAAGATCTCCAAAACGCTATCAATAAACTACCAACAAAAACTAGCAGGCCACGAAAACTCCCTAACCCAACAACTCTCGGCAGAGCCGAAGGATATCAAGAGACTGAAAAGAAAATGGCCGAAGGACCTGATCTAACCAGATATAGATGACTAAGGTGACCCAAATCAGCAGAGTGGATGCACAGTCGTTGGACGGATTCTTCTTTCATGCAACACAATCAACTACGTTGCTTATTACTCTAAATAATTATTGAGTAGACTGTAAATTTGCTTGCGTTTTTGCTTGTCGCTTTTGTTTTGCATGTTATTTACTTATATATTTATATGTAAACTTTGTTCTGTAATTGACGGTGCTGTTAGGCAATAAATTATATTATTATTTTTATTTTTATTATTATTAAATGTTAAGCTTCACTCGAATGTTTTGTATCGTATTCTTTTTGTATAATATACCTTTTTCTCGTCTTTTAAATATTTTCCGTTAACCAGTTACCTACTTGTATTAGTAACATTTTTTATATTTAGTTGTTTGGAATTCTGAAATTTTTCCGTTCTTTTAGCAGAAAAAGGCACATAACACACTAATCGTGAATAGGGAGATGAAACTTTTAGCTCTAACGGAATTATAAATAAGTGGCATAATATTCGCAACAAAAGTTTCGGTTTAAGACCGACAATGAAGTTCGTCCGTAGAAAATATTTGAGAATTACATTAATGGGCAACCACCCCAAAATTAGAAACTTCTGCAAACAGATCTTGAACGGCTGATGTGGTAGTGATGGCATTGCGAAGTATATTTAACTGTAAGGCTTTTGTTTGAAAACGAAATGTTATTAGATTTTATTTTATGACTTATATAAATTTAAGAGCGAGTTGTTTGCAGTTGTTTTCTCGATTTTTGACATTTTTAGCCCAAGCAACCTTCGGCAATTTCCATTTCCCTTTGCCAGTTCTCTAATTCCCTTTTCTTCATTCTGCTTATACTATCTTCTTCTTGGGTATCTGAAGTTTTGCTTTCATATTTATAGTTGAATTAGGATTGTCAGCTTCTTCAGCGAAAAATAATTTTGCTAGCTTTCTCTCTTCTCTTGGCCAAAGCGTCTGTTTGTTCTCAATTAGATACGACAACAACATACTCAGCGAAAATTGCATATGTGCTTAATTTAAGCAGGGTACATATATTACTATTTAGTAGTTAGTTTGATAAACTCATGTGCTATTCTATAAATCTTAATATATTTCTTTTAATTTCAGGTAAGTCATGACGCGCCCGAAGATGGTGTGAAACTTTTCTTCTCTCGTGAACAGGTACTATTTAAAAGCATTTGTTATCTCCATCTGTAAACTTTCATTATAAATAATAATAAATCGGTAAACATAATGTTATAAAATCTTGTTAACACAGATTTTTATCACACCGCGAATTCGCCGAGTTTAAATAATAAAATAGCAACAAATGTATATTTACTTTCAGTTAAATTGGATGTTACAGTGTTGCTAATTGCAATGATTCTAATGGATACAGAACCCTCGAAACATATTCACCCTAATTTGTGGTCATTACTGAAAATAGTGCTGCATTAACAAGCTGATTTTGATTAGTGGTTTAGAACAGCAAATTAAAATGGAATTTCTATGTATGGAGAACGTAGCCAAACCATTTTGAAAATGCTGAAGAAAAAAGAGAAATTTTGATCTTTTAAAGTGTACATCCTGTATATGTTGGGTGTAAGATATTTTCGTATTTTCGTCAAGAGTAAACACTTGAGGAATGTGCAAATTATTACTTTTATTTAACTAATATTTTTCGAGTTAAAGTTAAAATAGACAAAATTTTATTTTCTAAAGTGCTTACCCTGTATATATTTGACCGGGAGTATATTCTATTTCGTGCTAAATAGACGTATAATCCGCATGCGAAATATCATCTTCCTTCAACACGTAGTTTTTGGACTATACCGCCAACAAGCGGAAAACAGACAGACGGTCAGACAGACAGACGGACAGACAGATAGACAAACGCAATTGAGAAAACATGTTTTTCTATAACCATTTAAAAATTAACAACTTTCGTCACGTTTTATCCCAACCGAAAACGCCAGTTCCGGGACCAGTGATAGAATATTCCTTAACGTTAACTTTCGTCTCTAGTGACGAAAGTAAGTGGTTGCAATTTCAGATATTAAATGCATTCTTCCATATCCAGTTATAACCATCATTCGTTTTTTTAAGAAAGGGGGGCCCCCTTGGAGTGGGGCAGAGCCTCGAGAGCCGCCTTGGAGAGGGGCGGAGCCCCGAGGCTTACCTTGGAGAGGGCAGAGCCCCGATAGCCCCTTAGAGAGGGGCGAAATCCCGAGGGCCCCCGTGGAGAGAGGCGGAGCCCTGAGGGCCTCCTTAAAAAGAGGCAGAGCCCCGAAAGCCCCCTGGGAGAGGAGCGGAGCCTCGAGGGCCCCCTTGGAGAGGGGCGGAGCCCCGAGATCCCCCTTAAAGAGAGGAAGATCCCTGAGGGCCCCCTTAGAAAGGGGCAGATCCCCAAGGGCCCCCTTGAAGAGGGGCGAAGCCCCGAGAGCCCCCTTGAAAAGGGGCGGAGCCACTAAAGCCTCCTGGGAAAGGGGCGGAGGGCCCCCTTGGAGAGAACATTAAAAAAGGGGTATATCTCTAAATCTCCGATTTCGTCAAGATCACTTTAAAGATAATTGAACACTCTCAAACTTTTTATAAACCTATATAGTGAACCATGGTTATAGAAAAAGTATAGTGTTTTACTCGTCGAAAAGCATTTCCTGCAACTTGAGAACATTATCAAACTCGGCTACGCCTCGTTTTATAAACTGTTCTCTCGTTTGCAGAAAATGCTACTTTCGTCACTCGTTAAACAATATATGAACAGATTCGCCTGGAGGCTGTGGAAATCAGGCGTCCGTTACGTTATTTTGCTGGTTCCATCCCTTATGTTAAGCGCAGAACTGAGACAGCAGTTTCCGCTTTAAGACAGCTTAGTCATGCCACTTAACAGGATGATAATTCGTCACTGTGTGAGATGCAGCCTCACATCCCTTAATTATTTATAGGCTTGGACCCACAGCGACGCAGTAAGTGAATCTAACAAGTAATGCAGACTGGTTTATTACAAAAATAATTGTTCTATATATACAAACAAATTTGCTTAGATCATAGTAATATACAAAGTTCATTTCTAATAACAGGTGCAATGTATTATATTCAGTAGGTTAATTTACTAGTCTTGCAAAACAATACTCAGCGGTTTTGCTTCCGTGATATGATATGGACTCCATGAACTCGAGCGTCTTTTATGCTGAGCTGCGATTGTAGGCATTTAAACCTTGTCACGGCCTTGCGTAATTGTGTACGCGAAGCCGTGTAAAAATGCTGAGCGGCGACTGCGAGGTGTTTAAACTTGACTGTGAGTAGGTCGCCGCGCTTGCATAATGCAATATTGCGTTTTTGGTGGCTTTTAACTTTTAGAATGTTTCGTAAAATTTAAATGAATAATTATAAATTTATATCTGGTTAATCTGTTAAAGACAAGATTAAACATATTGCCAATTTTAAGCCACAAAAAAGCAAACCGATAAATTATATTGTTTCTTCGAGATTGAGCGTTTTGAGAGGATATTCTTCTGCCTGGGGTTGTGCGGGTGGTGGCTTCCTTCGTGTTATTCGTTGCCGAATGTAGTAGATAGCTCCTAGTAGGGCAGCGGTTCCCAAAAGGCTGCCTGTGACCCCAATAGACAGGTGAGAATGATGTCGGATGGCTTTCCAGGTGAAGTTTTTTATATGCTCCTGGAAATCTAACTGCGATGCTTGTAGGTCTTCGAAGTGGTCTGACTGAGTTAGTACAGGTTCCTCTGCGATTTCTGAAAATGAGTTTGTTGTGATTGGGTTGGTAATATTGATACTGATAGCCTTGGAGTATCCAGCCAGGATCTTGTATTTTCTGTTGTGCCTTGGGGTTAATGTATTCCTCGCAGTTTGGATGATGCAATCCGATGAAATTTGAATGACACCTGTAGTGTTGACGGTGACTTCTTCCCTGTTTCCACTACAAGTGATTGCTATGCGGGTTGGTTTACTGACTACAAATAGCCAGGTGTTTTCCATGTACAATTGTTTCCAAATAATGGACTGGATGCGATGTCTTCGTAGGAGACATTGACTGGTTTCTACTCGGTGATATATATCGTCAATGATGCAGTTTGGGTTGTTTTCAATTCCTTTAACTACCGTTGGACTGCAAACATAGGTAGTGGGAGAAATTTGTAGCTCTTCTTTGAATTCTTCATCTGTTTCGTGGAAGTACATTTGTAGGTTGTAATCCACAGCGAAGATTCCTTTCGGCACATCGATCATCCAGTAGGATCCATTGCTGATTTGGAGAGGAATTGGTGTCACTTTAATTAAGGAGTATTCCGTTTTTTCCACTATGATGAAATACCCTTGGACGTTGATGTAGATGTCGTCATGCCCAATGTCAACCTTTAGAATTGGCGTTGGTAATATCTCCAAATTTGGTGAAAGTTTACTGGTTGCATTAGCGAGGATCTGTTTAATTTGAGCAGGTGTTATTAGCTCGTACAGATTACCTTGCTGAAAGTGAACGTTTAAGATGTGAATATGGTAGTTGCACAGTTCACTAATTACATTTGTGGCGACTTGGTACACACTGATGATGTGAATATTTAGTCGGTTGGAGTCGGTTGCTTTATACCATTTGTCCATGTTGTTAATGGCCCGGATTCCTTGGTTTAATTTTTCTTGGAAATGTTCCAGCTTCTTGTCGATTCGTTCTTCGGTTTCATTAAACCTGGAAAGTGCTGATAGCAAGAATTTGGATTGTTGACTGTCCATTTTTATTAGTTCCTGTTGATTCTTGTCTAGCCTGTCTATATCTTGATAGACTTCATCGTTGACTCCAAAAATTGATGTTAATACTGTGCCAAGGACTCCTCTTTTTTCTCGTCTTGTTATTATTTCTTCCATACCATCTCTAATCCATTCCATTTGCTTTTTCTGTTCCAGAAGATGATGCACCAGTGTCTTGCATAATGTGTCTTCGGACAGTTCTTTTGCAGAGTCGCAGAGATTGTCGAATTTGTCTACCATGTCTGTGACTGTTTCGAAGTCTTCTTCGATCTTCCCCCTCTCGAACTGGATTTCGATCCGGAATGTTCCTCTCTCAATCTTCCCGTGTCCAATGTGTTCTACATAGTACCCGCTGTCTGGTTTTTGGATATTAAATTCTGCTTTACTTAATGTATTGGTGGTAAGAAGGGTAAAGATGAGTAACAGCAGTTTCCATTTGGACGCGACAGATTTCCTTGGTGCTGGGGATGATCGTGTCTGGATAATGTTAGTTGAAATTTTATCTTCTGCCTCTGGTTCCTGCGATTCCTCGGTAGTTGCTGGTAATGGAATGATGCTGCCTATGGATCGTTTTAGCTGATGTCCTCCTGATTTCTGGAGCGTCACTACTCGTACTGATCCATCGGCTGCTGGATGAGTTGCAGTGACTCTTGCTAAAGGCCACTTACTAGGATTGATACTATCTTCTTTGATTAACACTAAATCTCCAACTTTAGTGTTCTCCAATGGTTTCTTCCATTTGTTTCGTTGCTGTAATCCATGAAGGTAGTCCGAGCTCCATGATTTCCAAAAATCTTGCTTGATCTTTTGGATTATCCTCCAACGATTCGATAGATTTGAAGATATTGGAGTGTTGATTGGGTCTGGTGGCGATATGATTTCCCTCCCTATTAGGAAATGGCCTGGCGTCAGAGCAGTTGTGTCCTCAATATCGTTGCCTTGTGGACATAGAGGACGTGAGTTTAGGCAGGCCTCAATTTGGCAGAGAAGAGTTGTTAACTCTTCAAAGGTGAGAGTAGCGTGGCCAATAGTTCTCTTCAGATGATGCTTCATTTATTTTACCCCTGCTTCCCATATCCCTCCGAAGTGAGGGGCTATTGGAGGGATGAAGTGCCATTTGGTACCACCGGTTGCTAAGGTTTCTTGGACAACTGGGCCTTCAATTGTTTGGCGGGTTTCCTTGTCCAACACTTTTCTTGCGCCAACGAAGTTTGTTCCGTTGTCGCTGTATAGGTGTGCACAGCGTCCTCTTCGGGCAGTAAACCTCCTGAAGACTGCTAGGAAGCTGTTGGTTGTCATGTCGCTGACGGCCTCTAGGTGGATTGCCTTGGTTGATAGACAGACAAAAACAGCAATGTACCCTTTGTGCGAAGAATGCCCTCTTCCCTTGGATGTTCGGATCTGTATTGGGCCGGCGTAGTCCACTCCGGAATGGAAGAATGGAGGAGTTGAATTCACTCTGGTTGATGGAAGATTTCCCATCAGTTGCTGTGCTGCCTCTGCTTTGTATCGTAGACATCGGAAACACTTCTGGATGCTGGAGCTGACTGCTTTCTTCGCGTTGATGATCCAATATTTTCTTCGGATATATGAGAGAGTGAGTTGGGTGCCACCGTGCAGCGTGCGTAGATGCGCCTCTTGGATTATTAGTTTGGAAATATGACTGGAGTACGGGAGTATGATTGGGTGTTTTTCATTGAAGGACAAGGTGGAATTTTCTAATCTTCCTCCAACACGGATTATTCCATGCTGATCGATGAAGGGATTGAGGTTGGCAAGCTTGTTACTGGAACTCACATATTTGTTCTGCCGGAGTTGAGATCCTGTTGCCCTCAAAATAGGATCACTTCCTTGGATGACCTTAACGAGTAGGAGGATGGTGTCGTCCATTTCCTTCACTGATAGGCATCCTGATTGAGTGGGAAGTCGCTTACACTTGTTGATGAATCTTCGGCAATGTGACATGACTCGTACCATTCTTGTTAGAGAAGAAAAACGATGAACGACTTCATTCTCGTCTTGATGAATGGTAGTTTGATGCACAGTGTAACTTCTTGCTTCTTCCTCGGTGGTTGCGGTGTCTGGTTGACACGGCCATGAACTCTTGTTAACTAGCCAGCTCGGTCCGTCCCACCATAGGAGATGATTCTTTAGTTTTTCTGGACTAGTGCCTCGGGAGATGACGTCTGCAGGATTCTCTTCGGATTTGACGTGGTTCCAATGTTGAGCCGGAATTAGATTGTTGATTTCGGCTACTCGATTCGCGACGAACGTCTTCCATCGTACCGGGTCTCCTTTTATCCATCCTAATGTAACCATGGAGTCGGTCCAGGCGAAGATAGACACCTTAGGAAGGTCTAATGCTGCAATTACCCTTTGAAGTAGATTGGAAAGGAGTACTGCTGCGCAGAGTTCCAGTCTTGGTAATGTCGTCTTGGCTCGGGCTGGTGCCACCTTGGATTTGGCTATTAATAAGGATACCTTGACTTGGCCGGATGATGTGGTGACTCTGGTATAAATCGCGGCCCCGAAAGCTCTTTCGGAGGCGTCACAGAATCCATGCAGCTCTACTAGAGATTCCCTTTTTATAAACAACCACCTTGGTAAGGTAATTTCTTCCACTGCCTTGAGTTGAGACCTGAGCGTCTCCCATTTGCCTTGGATATTTTCAGACACTGGGTCATCCCATTTGATATTTTCGAGCCATAGTTCTTGGATGAGTAGCTTGGCAGTGATGATGACGGGTGCTAACCATCCCAATGGGTCGAAAATTTTGGCAACTTCGGATAGTATGGTGCGTTTGGTGGATTCCTGTTGCTTAACGTCTACCTTAAAACAGAAAACATCTTCATATGGAGACCAGTGAATGCCCAAGGACTTTTTTACGCCGTCTTCACTTATTTCGAGGTATGTTTGTTCCTTTAACTCTTCTGGGAGTTCTTGAATGATGGCTGACTCATTACTGCACCATTTATGTAGAGTAAAGCCTCCACGCTTTAGTAAGGAAATGAGCTGACCTTGTTGTTGGATCGCTTCTTCCACAGTGTCGGCCCCAGAAAGCACGTCGTCCACGTAGAAATCTTTCTTCACTGCTTCTGAAGCTAATGGAAATGAGACCTTTTCGTCCTGTGCGAGTTGATGCAAGGTTCGAATGGCAAGATAGGGAGCTGATGCGGTTCCATAAGTGACGGTGCACAGCTTATATTCCCTGATTGGCTGTGATTTGTCGAATCTCCATAGGATTCTTTGGTACTCCTGGTCTTGGTTGTTCATTCTGATTTGTCGGTACATTTTTTCAATGTCTGCAGAAAAAACAATCCTGTGTGTTCTCCATCGAAGTAGAATGTCGACCAGTTCTTGCTGAAGTTTAGGTCCAGCGTACATCATCTCATTTAAGGATTTTCCGTGAGAGGCCTTGCTAGAGGCATCGAAAACGACACGAAGCCTGGTTGATGAACTTGCTTCTCGGATGACGCCATGGTGGGGAATGTAATACTTGCCGTTATTCTCATCTTCCCTTGCCACCTTTTCCATATGTCCTAAATCCAAGTATTCTTGCATGAATTTCTTGTATTGGACTGCTAGATCTTGATCTTGTCCTAATTTCTTCTCCAGATGTATGAATCGTGCCAATGCTGAGGGTTTGGACCTTCCCATGTGTACTGGAGTTTGTTTGAATGGAATCCTTACTACGTATCTTCCATCTACGTCTCGCTGGACTGTGTCTGTGAATTTATTTTCACATACCTGATCATCTGGGGAAAGTTTCCTTTGAGGAGAAGCCTCTTCAATGTTCCAGAATTTCTGCAACTGCTCATCCTCTTCAATTTTGGCAACCATGGTGTTGACCTTAAGGCTGGTGGGAGGTCGTCTTCCCATGGTTCCTGATAAGATCCATCCCAATTCGGTATTCTGTCCTAGGATGCCATCTTTGGATTTCTTGATTCCTTCGAGAATTATTTGGGAATATTCTTCAGCGCCTAGAAGTATATCTATGGGGCCAGGTCGGTTGAAGGTTGGATCGGCGATGAAGACATGTTTCCAGGCATCCATTTTTATGTTCGGAATGGGTGATGAAGGCATGGTTTTTGTAAGTTTGGGAAGTACCAGTAAAGTAACAGGTAAGGAAAATTTACTTGGAAATCTTGGCGTAATCAAACCTGTGATTTTCCATTTTGCGACTTTTGTTTCGCTGTTCCCAATTCCGGAGATTTCTGCTCGAACCTTGGTCCTGGGTAACGCTAATAATTCGGCTGCGGCTTCGGTGATGAAGGAACCTTGAGACCCTGGATCTATCAAGACCCTCAAGAGATGAGTCATCCCGGATGCTGCCTTAACTTGAACCGTTGCTGTGGCCAGTAGCACTTGGCTCTTCTTTGCGCCTAGGTTGGCGGCAATGATTGTGGGTTTTGGCTTCTTCTCTGGAGCGTTGGAGGTCTGCATGGCTGCTGCGTGAGAAAACGTCTTCATCTTCGGAGCAGGTATCGGCTTTGATGGCGGCACTTCTTGCTTTTCGTGGGTGGAGAGCCTCTGGAATTGACCACAGTTATCGATGTAATGGTCCCCAATGCACATCTTGCAGTTGAGATATCCGGCAGCGTAATTTTTCTGTGGCTTGTCCTGAGTTGGTTTTCGAGCTCCATCAATGGATTCCAAGGATTGGAACCGCATTTGTAAGAAGGCCATTAGAGTTTGGTGATCCTGAACTTCATTTGGGCACTGAAGCGACTGCTCATATAATTTGTTAGTTTCAGGATCCCATTTTCGAGTAATAACTCGGTTAATCCACGGACCCCAGCTGTCGGTGGAAATGCCCAAATTTTTGATTGCTTCCACACATTCCTTAGTGGAGTCATGCAATCTTTTCAACCCTTGGGCTGATTCCTTGGAGAGGACCGGCTGATCGAAGATGGTGTCTAGCAATTTGGTTAGAATAAGGCGATTATTTTGATACCTTTGTTGCAGCAAATTCCAAGCGGTGTTGTAGTTGGCTTGAGTCACTGCGAGATGCTGGATTAGTCGGCTGGGCTCTCCCTTGACATGCGTTTTTAAATACTGCATTTTGATGACATCATCCATGTTTTGGTTGTCATCTACTAATTTGGTGAATAGGTCCTTAAAAGTGGCCCATTCCTCATAATTTCCCTCGTATATGGGGATTTTAACTTGAGGAAGCGAGATGGCTGATGCTTGCTCGTTCCTTGTTGGTGCTTGTAACAAATTAATTAAATTTCGGTACCTGTCTTTCAACGTAGTAAATTCAGGACTGAAGTGCGTCTGGTTTGAATCCATCTCGTTAGACATGACTTCTTCGTCCATCTCGATCACCCGGTCCCATTCTTCCTTTAATTCCCTCTTTGTGATGGCGGGCCTTCCGAGTGCTTGTTCCAGTTCGGCGTCGTCCAAAGATTGCTTAAAATTCTGCATCCGAATCTGCAGTTTTCGGATACGAACCTTTTGCTCGGGATTTACAACTGTTTCCTCTCGCCTCCTAGTTTCAGAGGGGTCGGGATTTTCAGTTGCCTTTAAACAGCTCTGCAAATAACTTTTTGCTTCGCAGTAGATGGCTTTAATTTGTTCGTAATACCCTGTGGTAAAATAATTATGTGTAGGAATACTTAGCTGCACCATTTTGGCGTGATTTTTGGTCACGGCGTTCCAATTTTCGTCCAGCGTCTTGTTTCGGCTGGCGATGTAAGCTTCTGTTTTTCGGCTGGCAGGGTCCTTTTTGCTGTTGGAAAATACCTGCGTGATCTTCTGGCCGAGTTCTTCTTGGGCGACAGCTAGCTGATTGAATTCCTCCATATTGTTTGCCATTTTCGGGGAACCGGGTGGGTTGGTAGATGTTGTTTTCTTCTCGGGGTGTACCTCTTCTTAGTTGTAGACAGATCCGGCTCGAAGGACCATGAACAGATTCGCCTGGAGGCTGTGGAAATCAGGCGTCCGTTACGTTATTTTGCTGGTTCCATCCCTTATGTTAAGCGCAGAACTGAGACAGCAGTTTCCGCTTTAAGACAGCTTAGTCATGCCACTTAACAGGATGATAATTCGTCACTGTGTGAGATGCAGCCTCACATCCCTTAATTATTTATAGGCTTGGACCCACAGCGACGCAGTAAGTGAATCTAACAAGTAATGCAGACTGGTTTATTACAAAAATAATTGTTCTATATATACAAACAAATTTGCTTAGATCATAGTAATATACAAAGTTCATTTCTAATAACAGGTGCAATGTATTATATTCAGTAGGTTAATTTACTAGTCTTGCAAAACAATACTCAGCGGTTTTGCTTCCGTGATATGATATGGACTCCATGAACTCGAGCGTCTTTTATGCTGAGCTGCGATTGTAGGCATTTAAACCTTGTCACGGCCTTGCGTAATTGTGTACGCGAAGCCGTGTAAAAATGCTGAGCGGCGACTGCGAGGTGTTTAAACTTGACTGTGAGTAGGTCGCCGCGCTTGCATAATGCAATATTGCGTTTTTGGTGGCTTTTAACTTTTAGAATGTTTCGTAAAATTTAAATGAATAATTATAAATTTATATCTGGTTAATCTGTTAAAGACAAGATTAAACAATATACTATTTTCGTCATCTGCAAACCCTTAAACGTAAAAGTCTGAAGAAATTTGGAAATGTATTCTTTTTTCACGATTACAATAAAAAATCTGTGAAAGGCTCTATTCAGAAGTTTTTCCGAAGTGGAAGTTGTGACACTAAATACTTAGAAAATCAAAGGTAACTAAATGTAAAAATATAATAAAATACTGAAATAATAAAAGGCAACACTTGGTAATGCAATTTGAAAATGAAAAAGGTATTGCAGACGGGATTCGAACGAGCGATTTCAGCGTCTGCGAAAAGGATTTCAAAGGGAAGCAGGCAAGCCGTGGGTAGTGCGTTCGTCGTTCCTATCCTGCCATGAGGGACTTTTCGGAGCTGCGATGAAGCTACATTAAACACAACGCACTTATGCATTGCCCCTTTCTGCCGGTAGATATAAAATCCGCATAAAAACAGCTTTCCGGACAGACAAACAGAGAGACCAACGGTATTAAAAATACCTATTTTTCGTCATCTAGGGATCCTGAAACCTGAAGATCTGAAGATATCTAGGAAGGTGATTTTTTCGAGATTACAATACTTCCTTCGTCTTTTAGGGAAAGTTGAAAAGATAAAATAATTTCGAATAAATAAACATTTACCATCTACCCTGTTTATTTCGTTTGGGAAGCAACAATTCAAGTTGAAATACAATACCAGTGCGGTAGAAGGCAATAGGCATATAGAGCTTACAAACAAGGTTCAAATAAAAACGAAGTATGGCAGTAAATGAAATAACTACCGAGTGCCGCAGGGCCAAGGCAAATAAATCACATGAGAGATAAAAGGAACTTCAGTGCCAAGGAGTACATTATGTTGTTTTTTTAAATCGAGAAATCGCGAAATTACAACATTGTAACCGACTCTTTTAGGTTATGTTGACGCCGGTTGACGTTTACCTATCGCCCCGCCGCCTAAAAAAGTCGTAAAACAATGGATTACTTCACTGTTGATTTCTCGTATTTTAATGACGATTTCGAGGTACTTCACTGCCGATTTCAAAAAAATTATTGTTATATACTCTGAGTTGTGCATGTTAGTGCTGTTTTACACTGTTCATTCATCACTTTTTCCAAAAACTATTAGTAAGGTACCACGAAAATGCAACATTGGAATATGTGGCGCAAATGAAAAACTTGGTCTTAAACTTATTTTGCAAAGAAAGTTCTCATATGCTGAACCTGAAAAAACCAGAGATGAGTTTTTCAAGTATCCCTATCTCCGATAGCAGTCGAAACCACCCACCTGCCCGGCACGGAGCACATTTCGTTGGAAACTCAGAAAATTAATTTAGCACACTAATCGATCAGCAGAGTAAACGTAGTCGCTGCTGTAAACAGCCTTTAGAGCTGTTTGGATATCCGATGACCTGCGGAACCTCCTAAGCTTAAAATTAAACGTGCCAATACAATCGCTGTCATGCAATATTTGCGTTGTATGTAACTGGGGATTACTGTAGCCCTGCTGCGACACCTATGACGTTAAAGCAGAACTAATAATTCGTGTCGCGTGAAAGAGATATTGCTTTGCTTTCTGCTTTATTAACTTTCACGTTAATTCTAAAAGAAAAAACGACGTCGTATTTAGTAACCTGCTGTTGACACATACAGCTTGAAAACAAAAGGCAGAACTGTTTGCCGATTGTCATTTGTTCGGCTCGTCAAGAAAATCCATATTCCTTTGAGATGTTTGTGTAAAATATAAAATATTACAATGTAATGATTAAGTGGGCTTCTATGTTGAGCGCAATTTAATGTATGTACTGGCTACCACTGTTTTTTATAAGTTTGCAATTTTATTTAGCAGAAGTGAAGATGACAAAAAATCTGTCTAAAGATTTATTTTGTGTCTTATAAATCTATGAAGCAAGTTCCTCTTCAAAGAAGCTTATATCAGTCTTCTATATTTATATAACTCAACTAACCCTTGTTCTAAAATACATTTACCATCTTCTCCAACGGGTAATGCCCTCTTCTTCCATTGCGTGAAGGTATTGTGTAATTGAATAAAATTGTAGAGTGCTTATTTTACAAAGAATTTGAGGGTTCTTGTAACAGAAGCCACCATTTTGCTCAAATTGCATTGCATAACAGTTTTTACGTACAAACAAACCTGCTGAGATAAGAATGTGAAACTTAAGTTATTCACCCTTGTTGATGTTTGAAATTTTTAGGTTTATACAAAGCTCTGTACCTTCATTGTGCAGTAAACAGGCTTTGTTCCTACTACTTCAGGTATGCAGACACCACCAGACCAACTTGCATATTATTGCACAAATTTATTCGTAAGGAGGACTAGTGGTCCGGTTGCAAAATATTTTGCAAGTTACAAAACTTCTTTGTAAAGATTGGATAACCGTTGACATTTTCTTTAGTTTTTTCAGAAAATTGTTTTGGAAAGTCTTTCTTAACAATGCCCATTATCCATGCAAATTCAAGGCGGACTTAAGCTTCTGCAAGGTTTATGTACCATATGATTTTTAACTAAATTAAATAGGGTAACAGCATTATTAGGATCAGGAATTTCAGCTGATACTTGATTAATATCTTCAACGAAATTTACAATTATCCTCAAGTGTGACTAATAAGTGGAGATGGGGTAATGCTCGCTTCTGAAATTCAACGGTGTAAATGAACGCGTTAACCGAATACTTTAGTCTTATTAATCAGAGTGAACAATTGTTTCACTTTTGCATTAAAAACATGGGCTATAATGTCAGCTCTATTATTTGGTGTTTCATATGAGTGAATATTACTTGCAATTTAAAACCATAACGCATTTTACCCCGTATTTTACACAAACAAATTCGAGCCGGTACAGTGATCCGTTGCAAAAATCAACAGAATACCGCGGGCGGACTTCGAGCGTTTACTTGTTCCACTGCTTAGGGGCTGGAAGCTAAAGTTACGTCACTTGCGGGCTACACTATTTTGGTTTTTCTCAAAAAGTTATGCAGTTATTTGCAATTTTGTGCACCTCTACACGGTGACGGCTTTCATTTAAAAAAAGAATTATGTGAATCGCCCCGGTGGAAGTCTCAAAATAGATGTCGAAAGGAAACGCTTTACGTTTTAAATATATTGATGCTTTTGCTCCATCAGAAAAACTTTAATATAAATCCTTTAACAGTTACAATCTTTAATTTGTGATTTCAACGACACCTATTGTAACCAATTTTAATGCAGATAAAAAGCATTTAATTAATGCAATGATATATTTTATTTTTCCTCTTATAGGCCAGTGGCCTGTTTTAACCATAAAGGGGTTCTATGAGCCCTCTCTGCCCTTAAGCCGAGTAGGTGGCTAGCCTGGTCCGTCGAACATGAAGGAGAGTTTTCTTGTTAGAAGCTAACGACTACCGTAGGTGTTAGCGTAGTAGTCGTGGAGCGTACGATTTTTAAACTCTAGAGTCGCCGCTATTCGAACCCGGGCCAGCCGCCTGAGAGGCGAACTTTTGATCGCTGGGCCAACGAATAAATATAACCTTCTCATGCTGAGTCGTTGAAATTTGTAGTTACCACAGCAACAAGCTATACGATGAATATAGAATTTTGTTTTAATTTAACTTAGCTGCCGTCTAAATTCATATGCCCCACAGTTCTGTACCAATGTGGGTAAAGTGACATCTTAATTTACAGAAATTGATGAGTCTATGAATTTTTTCTTTACTTATCAATAATTATTCTGTTGCAAGAACTGTGACTAAAATGTAACATTCCCGTTTTAATTTATTAAAAACAAACAAAAGCTTTCTACTATATTAATAACTATTGGTTTAAATGCATTTTTCTAACGAAGCTTTACTAATTACAGCTTGAAAAAATCAGTAAAAGGTTTTACTCAGAATTTTCCTCGTCTACATTGTGACACTAAATAATTTAAAAAATCAAATTAAGTTAGGAGTAAAAATATTTTCACGTTTCTAATAAATTAAATACATTTTCAAATAAAAAAATGTATCCCGCTGGGGTCTGAACACGCCGCATCTACAGAACGATCGTAACCGCACCCCTGCGTAGAGATCGTATCTGCATCGATAAATCCAACTACGCTACCGAGTCTCTTCGAAATAAGTTCAGCGCGCCTTCTATTTAAAAATTAACACAAAAATAAACAATTTTTTATTTTTTTAAGGTGCTCACCCTGTATATATTTGTATGAAATTGTACCGGTTTTATGCGAGGTAGATATGCATACATATAATATGTATACAAAATATCGTCTTCCTCCGACATATAGACAGACAGACAGACGGAATTGTGAAAACCTTGAAATGTGAAGATCTGAAGAAATCTCAGAAGGTGATTTTTTCGTGATTACAATACTTCCTTCGTCTTTCAGACGAGGAAAGTAAAAAGCAAAACCTAACGAACTTACACATATAAATTAACCTTTATGTTTCTATTTACAGTCCTTCTTGAGGCAGCTAAGAAAAAGTTATATTTGAATTTTTTTAAGCCTGAAACTTTTTTCCTGCACCCATAATTATTTAATAAAGCCCGTTGGCAGCAGCTGCGGGCGGGTTTAATTTAAGTAGAAACGTTACAACGAATAACGAAGTAATAAACATTAGTGCTATGGAAATCGGGAATATTTATGGGCGCAGCCGAATGACGCAAAAGAATTTCAAAATGCTGTGGAAATTATAAATGAATTTGCATAACAGGGTCGCATTTCCATTTCATCCAATTATATGTACACCTTTATACCCCACATAGCCTGAAGGGTGATTTATTGTTATAATATCGCCCGGCTTTATTAAATGTCTCGGCGGCTTATTTAAATAACCGGATTTTGAGCAGTTTTATAAATGGGACCTCGTTTCGGTTGTAATGGCTCCAGATCCTATCAGGACCAATTGGTAAAATTTTATGTCTTCCTCTTCATCGATTGTGACTGTAGGCACTGGTAATGAGCTGCATAAATTTGACATACGCTTATAAACTTCCTGAGTTAGACAGTAGAATTTAATACGACATAGTTTCGATGGATTCTCGCAAGTTCATAGTTTCTCTGCTGAGACACTTCATATCTGAAATGTCGGGAGTCACGTGAATGGAACATAAAACGATAAAAGTCTAAAGTAACTTTCGTTTATCGTTAAAATAAAATGAGTTGAATTGCTTTGAAGTAAATAATAATAACTTTATACAGGGTGCACATTTTTAAATTGTTGCGCCTTAGAATCAGCAATTCTGAAATCCGGCTATGATCTCAAAATTATGACTAAATATAATTTATGCATTACTTAATATACTGTTCTGGGAGTTCTAGTATAAGTGATTATTAATTATAAAACATGGTCGGTCTACAACCTCACAGACCAAGTAGTTTTGGCTTGGAAGCAATCTCCTGATTAAGACTTGAGGGTTCGGCAGTCTTCAGCTTCTGATACCAAGTCTATGCATTGGAAAACATACCGTTTGGTACTGAGTGCGTAAAATAATCAACATTAACACTGATGACCAGGGAGCTGTCCAGTTTTTCTCGTACTTGTTGACGAAGGGGGTGGTACTGTTATCCAATGGAGTGAAAATTATCTATTCTTTGTATTTGACTAAGAAAGCAAGACTAAGTCCGCGATAGTTTTAATGGTAGTTCGCAGTAGTAGATGGACGGATCGAATCCCCGAATGATGTACTTACCTTACTTGGTTAAATGGAGTTGTCTGTTCTCTCTCCGGATCAAAGGACCATATGTACGGATTAGAGGTGTCAGTACTAGTGACTTTGTACCGACTGTTAATTATAGAAAATCGCCCGTCTACAGTTTCATGGAAGAAATAATTTTGGCTTGGAAAGCGATCTCCTGCTTATGCGTTGCGGGTTATGCCGGTTTCCAGCCTCAGAGGCCGAGTTTATGGCTCTGAGAGCATGCTTTTTGGTGTTGAGTGAGAAAATTCCTTAAGATTAATACTAATTTATTGACTAAAATCTATATGTTACACATTTTTCGATTGTAGTCGCAAAAAAAATGAGCAATAAACCATTTAACCTAATAATAGATGATGACTTACTAATTAAAAGGACATAACAAAAGGCTGCATTTTGCTTATGCGTACTACTAATTCAGGTTGATTTAACAGACATAATTCCGATTACTATTCGCAAGATAACCCTTACAGAATCCAAGAATCACATTTGTAATGGGTATTTAAATTAATATTTGGTGCGGTCTATAATGGAGATAATGTTATTGATCCACACTTCTTTAATGAACCTTGAACAAGGCAAAGGTTTAATTAAATATACAGGATGTTCCAAATTCTGCAAAATTTGCCCCAATTTACTTGACCTTAGTGTTTCAGAGATTCTAATGATGAACTACGATAGTGAATCCCATTTTATATCTGAAGACATCTTCCATATTCCAGTATTCAATTCTTTTATTTTTAGTGGCTGCATCTTATAAGGTTTGATTGGCCATTGTGGATTTATACTTTTTTCCCTTGCCTTTTCTCTTCCTTTTTGCATTCTACTTAATTGGCATATCACTTGTCTCCGTGACGCCCAGGTCCACTTCGGATCATCTCCTAATGTTTTCTTCTGTTTTTTCTACACCATAGGGATCGGGTAGTTGCTTGTTCCATTTCAACAAAGTTATATGATCACGTATCTTCGGCCGACCTACATCTCTTTTGCTTCTTGAATTGCAGTTAAGCAATTTATGTGCTTCTTCAAATTGTCTTTGCAATCAACTACCTATTTATCCATAGTATATACGTTGGGCTCGTTGGGCACCTTTTTATTTTGTATTAGATCTCTTCTTTGTAACGGGTTAGTTTTATGTCACCTTGGTATTTATAACCACTTTGCTTTTTAACTATTGTTCTGATAGGTATAGAACTAAACGAGGAGTTAGTCGCGTAGTAATAAGCGATTTCTGCATGCGTCCAAGCAAAGGGGGACGCCACGCGAAGTATTATAAGATGCCAGCTTGAGAAAACATATCTAGATACAGCAGTTTATAGTAAGAAGATGTTATTGCAGCTGCCATTCGAACTCCAAAGAAGCCAGGCAACTTTGTGAGTAGCTACCAAAGCCATGGAGCTGATCTCTTGGTCCTCTTACTACAAAATAAGAGCCAGTTTAGGTACTATAATTACATTTTACGTAAAAGATTGGGAAAAACCAAGGCCGTAATGAGGAATCAACTACTATTACAACAAATTGTGCAATAGCTACAACTACCCATGACGAGGCCAAAGGCCAAGTGCGCGTAATTGCTGAATTATCACTTCAGAACAACGCGCTTGCATTATTCTGTTGACATATCGAGTCTGCTGATTTTGAGATACCAGAGTCAGGATCGCATTAAGTTAACTTCTGTGTGGAATTTAAACATTATTAACACTGTGGGTTTTTTGGTTTGGAGTTGATAATTAATAATTCATACTTACACTCAAAGAGTGTATTCAAACATGTAGATTCAGCATTAAGCTCACTAACTGTTTCTTGCTATTGTTAATAGCGCATATAATACATATATTACCATTTTGAACCCTTTTTATGTATTTGCATGCCTCTATGTTCCTTTTACAGAATATATGTGTTTTCGTGTAAACTGTTTGGTTTTCATTTCTGGCCGGATTTGCATGCATAATTACAGAATTATAGGAAGCAGGTTGCAAGCCGGAACTCTCTATATTGATAATACTCTTAGCTATACTGAAGTAAGGGTGTGTCTTATCCTTCTACTATTGAGTTAACTAACATACAAAGGGCAATCGAAATTTACAGTAAAGTGGTTTATAGGGCACGGGAGAAGTACCATTACATCGTGTGCAGCTCTCTGCTTTCCTTGAATACCTAACTTCAGATTTTACTACTTTATTTTCTGGCATTTACCCAATATATGCTTTCATACATAAATAACAATGTAGCCATGGTTTTGCGGAACTTAATCTTTGTGTCTTTTGTTTCAACTCTTTCCTAATTTTGTGCAAATTTATCGAACCATAACATATTTGCCACTATCCTATCTTGACCGTTTTAGGTTCTTCTATACTCATACTTGTGATTGTCTTGATTTCTATGCGGGGCACCACTACTACCGGTCTTGCATATTAATCTTTTAATCCTACTACGCTATGGCTATCTTGAGAAGCACATTTAACCCCTTTGAAATGTAGATTTCGAAAAACCCTGGTTTGTAAAAACAGCCGATTTTCCAAATTTCAATTTCCTATCTGCAGTGATCGCCCCTTTGTGACGATCTAGAACAAACACACATCCACCCCATTTCACTCCTTTGGGGGAAATACCGAAAAGCCGACAAAACAGTTTGAACCTATTTGTAAAAGGAACTGATTTGCGGAATTTCAACTTCTTACTTGCAGTAGTTCTCGCTATCTTTAGATTAACTCATCCAAATATTTAACCGCTTTGAGAGGCTAATTCCGAAAAACCGACAAAATAGTTTAACACAATTTGTAGAAAAACTGATTTGTATCTTAGTTTACTACCTGCAGTAGTTACCGGCGATCTTTACAAAAATAGATGCATTCCGTTGACGTCCTTTGAAGGAGTGAATGCCGAAAAACGCTAAGAACGGTTTGATTTGATTTGTAAAAGTATTTAATATGTCCAATTTGAACTTCCTATGTGCAGCATTTTCCAATTTGTGGTGTTCTGTTGAAAATCACATCTACCCCATTTACTGCCTTTGAGAAGTTAATTCCGAAAAACCCTGAAAGTAACCTGACTCTGTCCGTAAAAGAAACATCCAACCTATTTAACCCCTTTGGGATGTAAATTCCGAAAATCCGGGAAAAGGGTTTGACCCGATTTGTAAAAGAAACTTATTGTCTAAGCTTCACCTTTCTAGGTGGTCAGTCAATAATGCAACATTTTTATTCCTTTTATACTTCTTGGGATTCAAATTTTTGAATGCTCCATCTTGGTAAGTGTTCAAGCAGTAAGTGGATAACACCTGAAAATGTGTACATTTTTAACTTTTTGCGGTTTATGAGACTCTTTATCCCTTTTCAGCTTTACACAC
>CALNHX010007408.1:0-74622 GCA_940337035.1 Agriotes lineatus | reverse complement strand
CTATTAATAAGCAATAACATTTTACGATGAGCCAACTTCCCCACTATAAAATCGCATCATCATCTACACATATTAACCGAAACAAATCTTAAAGCAATATTTTAAGAAAATTTACACCTAGCAGAAATGTGCCAAGAATATGTAAATTAAGTATTTTTCAAATGCACGCGTACATTTAACGCTGACGTTAAAACCGAGCGAGCGCACTTTTCCACACATGATCAAAAGCCGTCTTAAGATGCGGATAGCCCAGATTTAGAGGTCGTAGCGCTCGCGTTTAATTATTTGCAAAATCGGGAGGTTAATAAAATTCCTTTGCTTCATTTGCTTCAGTAGGAGCCGCGGCAGCGGAATTAAGGACATATAGCGTTTCCCAAAATTAATTACTTTTTTATGAGTCTATCTGGATTGCTCGTCTCCAACCCCATCACAATATAACCGAGGGCCGCCATTCCGTTGACGACGCTTCTAACGCGCCATTACAATGTTTGGCATAAAATTTCAAAATATCAAGCCCTTCCGTGCGCCTCGGATAATGGCCGGTGATAATAACCGTTAAGTCGCATATTTTCGCGCGGAGATGAGCAGTTTTGCTTTGGTCATTCGAGTTTTCACTGCGTATTTGTATTTTGGAGCGATGCAAAACTCTGACATTATAAATTATAAGGTTTAGAGTATTTAAAAAGCAATTAGTTTGCTAAAATTATAGTAGCATGAACTGTAGCCGCCGACAGAAAAAAATCATATAAATATGTTGCCACCGTTGTTTCTCTTCTTTTATGTCCGAATTCGATTACTTATGTCTTTATCAAAGTCTGCATGCAGTTTTTTAACAATCGAAAAATAATAGTAAAATATTACACAGAAAACTTCAAGTAAAGAAGAAAATCTGTATAAATTTAGAGAAAAATTATCACAACCCATGTTAGCAAAATTTCGAAATTAACTGTTCAAAATACGTTAACTTCAAAGAGGCAGCGACAATAAATCATGACCCTACATTAAAAAATCTGGTGTGATACACGCACACAACTTTCTTTTACAGTGATCTTATAATTGGCCAAAAATTTAATTTTCAATTTGTAAGCATTTGTGAAAATTTTTCAAAAATTACAAATTCTTCAAAATCGGTACAAATAGAGCGTTAGGTGAAGAAACAAATTTTCTCTCGAATTTTAGGCTGAATTCAAAAATGTAATAATATACCGGGTGTTCTATTTAAAATAGGAGTTAATAAAAAAATAGAAAAAAAAACAAAATAAACCCAGTTTAGAAGTATTCAACTGGAAAATCACCTATCTCACATCAATACACATTAAAAATGTAATAAAAATAAGAAGTTTGAAAAAAATCGTTAGAGCCGTTTTTGAAAAAATCGAAAAAACTGAAAAATTACAAGAGTAAACACCTAGTTCCGGTTATGCGATTTGCTTCAAAAGCTTGCTGTCGCATCTACACAAAACTTATATATGAAGTTTCAACCTCATACCTCATTTCGTTTTTGAGATATTCTATTCACAGACACATAGACAGACCAATGAAAAAAATATGTTTTTTTGGGTTCAGGGGACTCTGAAACGTGAAGATCAATTTCGAATTTTTGGGGTGAATCCAATACTTCCTTTATTGTAAAGTAAAAATTCAAGATAACGTCGGGAGTAACTCATATAAGGTCTGAGGTGCCCGATAAAGATTAAAACACGAGAAATATGGTTACATGCAGGGCCGTAACTAGCCAAACTTTTATTGTAGGCAAGCCAACATTTTTGCGCCTCTCGGTACAAAAACGATATATGTGACAAAAATTACTAATGATACTGCATGACTGTATGATGTACTGTATTCAAACAAACAGGTAGGTATTCAAAAATAAATCCCAACATTTTTTATCCAAAATTTTAAAAATAAACAACAAATGTTAAAATAACAAAACACAACACAAATAAAATGAGAACCGAAAACAGGATTAGAAAACACAATTCTAATTAAAAAAAGTACATATTATTATGTAGACAGTAGAACATTTTACAAATCCCTATATACCTACCGGGTGGATAAAAAAGACCTCTGTTTGAGGCCCGATAACTCATGTTATAGTAGAGATACAGGTTTGAGATTTTCAGAGATAGTACAGAGAGAACGAAAAATTATGCATACAAAATTTTAATCGTTTTTTTTTTAAATTACCAAAAGCATAACTTTCTAAAGATTACATTGGAAAAATGCTTTTACAAGCGTACTTATTTAGATAGTTAAAATCTAGTTATAGAAAGTACTTCAACTTGTTTAAAAATATGCTGTATTGGCTCTCCATTTTGCATATGCCCTGCTCTCAACGTTTTCTTAAATTGAAATGTTTCTTCGACAATGATCCCGACATTCACTTCATTAACTGATTTAGCAGGGGTGCTATACGGTGCCCAACTTGGGGAAATTTTTTGTATTCACCCGGTATGAACATATGGAGTATCTGCGTCTCTGCGTCACCATTTTATCAGCACCGATAGAGCGTATGCTTCCCAAAATCGGAACGCCACTGCGTCATTTATACCGCAACGATAAGCATATGCATTTATCAGTTAATATGAATCGGTGAACGTTTTCGAGTTATGTGCAATGTTTTAATTTGAGAAATAGATCGTAAACTATTAAAAAATATTAAGGTGGCTGGAATACTTGCTGTCAAAATCAAACAAAAAACAGCTAGGCGTCGTATCAAAATGTACACAAATGCAGAATTAGCAGAATTGCCGTTTATGAATCAAGAAATCAACATCGATTTTCAATTAATGTGTGGGCAGGTATCGTGGGAGATTGCCTGATAGTACCCTACGTTTTGCCGAATCAGTTGACAGGTGCGAACTACCATGATGCTTTGGAAAATGAACTCTCAGGCATTTTAGAGGATGTGCCTTTACAATTACGCCAAGGGATGTGCTTTATGCATGATGGGGCTCCACCACATACTATACTTGTGAGGCAGCATCTATCGCAAGTTTTTGGTGAGCAGTGGATAGGTCGAGAAGGGCATATTCCATGGCCGCCACGCTCCCCAGACCTTAATCCGTTAAGACTTCTTCCTTTGGGAATATTTAAAAAGCCTCGTGTACACCACCCCCATTAATATAGGAGAGAAGTTAAAGTGGCGTGTTAACGATGCCTGTCAAACTGTTAAGAGGAATGCCAGGCGCTTTTGAAAGAATAAGACAGTCATTGAGGTGGCGATTAGACGTCCGTGGGGAGATGGGTGGTGGACATATCGAACATCTACCCTGAAGAAGGTTCGATTTCCCAAATTCAAAAATTGCTCGTAACTCGGAAACGCGCGATTTTCGGACACATGTTTATCTGGACTTTTTTCCTTGCCTTGGTGTGTAGAATAATACCTCAAAGTTTGGCGAAACATTTTAAAATCACCCGTATATTTAAAACGTGAAGCTTTTTCTGTCGGAACGCAGTATGAGCCTTGCATCAGGCCGATTTCGATAATTCTTTTTTTTTAATAAAAACTGTCACCGTGTAGTCACAGAAGTGTCTTAAATGAGCAAATTCTAGCGGCAAAGTGATTGTAGAGAAAATACCATAATAGTGGAACAAGTAAGCTCCCAAAATCGGTCTGTGGTGCTCTGCTGATTGTTGGAATGGGCCACTGTACCAGCGATGAGCCCAAAGCAGTGAATGTATATGTATTGTAATATGTGCAATCAGTGGACCTGCTATCACAGTTGTTTAAAATTTAAGTTAATTTGTCGCCACTGCTGTATTACATTGTTTTAAAAATGGAATCATTTTTATAATTAGAGTAAGACCACCTATACGGTGGGCTAACAAGTTAATAATTCTAATGTTTTGATTAATATACGTGAGAACTATAAAATAAACGCTATTTCAATCTGGTAGACATATAACAGTTCCTTTGCAAATTGCAAAAGGCAATGTAATGTATCGACCAGATCGGGAGCAATTCCCATTATTATAATTAGCATTATTTGGACTAAAATCGTTAATATTAGAAATTAATTTATTTATAAAATTGACTAGTACTTGTTTATTTGTTTTTTATTAGTACGAAAGAAATTCTTTTTTTTTCAGTGTCATTTTGGCGCCCCTTGCCGCTTGCGCCTGTAGGCAGGGGCCTACCAGGCCTATACCTAGTTACGGCCCTGATGGGGATTACAAAAAATTCCCGCAGCCACTGGCTTTTGAATCTACGCGTCAAAGGGGACCGGGTCTTGTCGAATTTCTTCTCGCGTTCGCGCAAGGACAAATCAGTAGTTGGTCAGATGTAATAGAGCACAGAGGTTGCATGTGGTGTATGTTCAGTAAAATCACCAACCGTACAGGTCAAACATTCCGATTCTTCTTTAATTGCGTTTCGTGGACTTTTATTTCGACTGACGGCGGTCGGATACATAAATAGGAATTCCCTGCATCTTCTCGTTATATATCGTTTCGCACCAGCCTTTAAATAACGCTTGGCACCGACGTGGCTCTGTAAAAGTCTTTCGCTCATCGCGTGTGGATTCACGCTAATTGCTCGTAGAAGATCGTTCAACTGGGCGCTGTCCATTCTTTATCACCCTACCGACGTTTTCTAATCTGCTTTACAAGTCGCAATACTTGAAATGTATGGACAAGAATAAAACACATACGTGTACATCGAAGTGCAGTGTGTGCCTTTGAAAGTCTAAAATATATTTTTCCAATTCAACATGCAAAAAGTAATCGTAATTCGTACAGGGACAAAATAAAGAGCCTGATGGATAACTCGCCGAAATATAATCTACAAAGACTGAAGGAAGATTCGACTACATTCCTGTATAAAATAAGAAGTCATCGATAAAATCAACGACGCTACATATGACGCACACGGAAAGGCTTCTAGAGTTAATGCTAACGAGAACAACACTTCATGGTGGACAAAACAGATGGAAGATTTATATAAGCATAAATAAACAACGGTACCCAGAACATCAGCACCACCAGAACATTAGAACATCTTGACGACAGGACCAAATACTATGAACAATTGCTCCTTGAAATTCGACATCATTTCCTAACTATTGAGGAAGAAACGGAGAGCGACCAAATATCAATATCAGACTATGAAACAACCACCCAAGTACTGAAGTAAGCCGTAGGCAGCATGAAATAGAGAAGAGCTCCAGGCACACGGAGAATACCAGTTCAGCTTGTAAAATGTGTACCTGAGTGTCTGTATGAGATCCCTACATATTCAATATTTTTGCAAGTGCGTAGAATTCCTCTCTGGGTGGAAACATGTGTTTACAAGCAACAACCACCTTAACGGTGAAAGGAAACATGCACAAACTTAGAGGCCTAAGTGTGTCTAATCCGTTGGGACGAATCTACGGTATAATTAAAAAATAAAATCAAAATCGACATGACAAATGTAGAAGAGCAAAGTGGGTAATGAGTAGATAATTTATTCTGCTTGAAACAAGTTACGCAGAAACTATTAGCTTAAAACATAAAAATCTATATGTTCATTGCATTACAGAAGGCTTACCATTGGCAAAACTATGGAAAGCAATGAAAGATCAATTTTCAGTTGCGCAATAAAAGAACTACGATAACATGACTACAATAGGACCCCCCCCCCTCCCGTCGTCGGGAGATGTACGGATTCAACGCGCAGAGTCAAGTTATCCCCTGAAAACGAGCCTACTTCACTTCAGTGAAAACGCCTACTGCATTTTGCTTCAGAAGAAATCAAACAGTATGAAAACTGATATATATTAAGCAATATACGAAAATAAATAAATGTCCCGCCAGGCATAGCTGCAACTGCTAACATCCACTCTTAATCTACTTACACGAGTGACGTCACAGACCCTTTCCGCCGGCATAAAATAAGTGGCGGCATCAACCTTTCAAACCGACGTAACAATAAATAACAATAATAAGAAGCATGCACATATGTAGGTAACAGAACTTTGGAAGATCGACAAAGCTAATAAAAACAAGATGAAGATCGATAAAGCTAATAAAACCAAGATACTAGCCGCGAAGATGGATTACTGATGTCAGTTATCAAGAATGGACAAAGGGACTACATTAACATTTTTAAGTCCTTCTGCTCCCGTATTGCGTCCCAAGTTCTTCTAATTTCAATTTTGTAAACGTTTCGGTGTGTTTAATATACAATACTATTTCATGATCATTTTCGGGATTCTGTTTATCGCCTCTAAAGCTGCCAATGGTAAGTACTCGGTCTGTTTACTCTAAAATACACTAAATTGAAAAAAGTTTCTTGCCATTAAAGCTGAATTTCAGATTCATAATAAAATGGAGTCTCGATTATCGGATCAGCCTACTTAACGGCTTTCTATTCTCATGCCTTTTTTGCGACTTCTATGTCTAAAATTTCACCTGCGCCACAACGGCCTAAGCCTCTAGTCCGGGGCATTTGCTAATTCCGCTAATAAAGGTATTAATTATAATTAGCCGCAAGTTGCCAAACGTGATAGGTGAAGCGCGACCTACTAGGGGCGATAATAGCACCCAAATTCGCGCCAGCGGAGTTGGCGAAACTTTGCTTTTATGGTTGTAAATTTCAAGAACGAACTGCAGAGCCTAAACTCGTAAAACAATTGGACCCAATTAAACTCGAGACATTTAAATCCCGCAAACAGCGAAATAAATTATGCCAAACGCCGCCGCGAGAAGAAATTTCGACAGGAGGCCCTAAAATAACCAACTTGGAAATGCTCGGAACTTGTCAGCTGCCAGCTATGAAGATATTTTCGGGAATTTTCTCGCGTTAGCGGTAACAAACATGCGTGCCGCCGCGATGTTCCCCTTCAGGTGTTAGAAAAACTTCCCAGAGATCGTGTAGTTGCCCGTTGAACGTTGCGTTTACTTGTCGGCAGGTCAAGTTTATAAAAATCGCCTTTTGAATGTGCAGTAAGTACACAGTTTCTTGTAATAATAAAAATCAATCACGTTTATAAGCTTAGTGGGGCGGCGTTTGGTTCTTGAATAGAAAAATTGGGACCAAGTCTGGCTGACGTCAAAAGCTACAAAAATCTACTGCCGACTCGACTACGGTTTCCCAATCTGGCTGAGATAACCGTAAGATTTTGACGACTAAAAAAGAGGCTGGTATGCTCCATCAATAGGAAAGTTCACGACAAGCTAGATTCCTCGAATAAAACATTCCAGATTGCGTCAGTAATAAATATGACGACCTTCTTTAGATACTTGTTGGATCCTAACGCGAAGCGTTACGCAGTCAGCGGTTATGTAATAATACAACTAAAAAGACGCTCCAGACTACGCCAGTAATAAGTATGAGTTAGATCCTTGTTGAGTACTAACGCTTGCTTTGGAGTTACGCAGTCAGCGATTTAGTAATACAACTCAACAGATATTTCTATACAACATTTCAGATTGCTTTAGTAATAAATATGACACCTATGGTTAGGTCCTTGTAGAATCCTAACGCTAGATTATGAGTTATGTCAACGATTTAGTAATATCTCTTAAAAGAACATTTCTCTTATAGAACATTCCAGATTGCTTCAGTATAAATATGACGACCTTGCTTATATCGCTGTTAACTCTAACGCTAGATTTGGAATTACGTAAACAATGTTTTAGTAATACATCTCCAAAAAAATTTTTAAACATTTTAAATTGCGTCAGTAGTAAGTACAACGACCTTGTAATACCTCTTAAATGATTTTTTTCTATAATACATTCCAGATTAAGACTTTAATAAATATGACGACATTAGTTAGATTCTTGTTGAATGCTAACAGTAAATTTGGAGTTACGTAGTCGGGATTTAATAGTATATCCCAATTTTTTTTTCTTTTAAAGCATTCTACATGCGTCAGTAATAAATATGAAGACTTTGGCTAGATTGTTGTTGAATCCTAATGCTAGGTTTGAAGTTATGCAAGTGATACAACTGAAAGGATAATGTTTCTTATAGTTTTAGATTGCGTCAGTAGTAAATATGACGATCTTCGTTAGATTCTTGTCGAATGCTAACAGTACATTTGGAGTGACATAGTCAGCGATTTAGTAATACCTCAACATGTCAAAATATTTTCTTTATAAAATATTCCAGATTGCGTCAGTAATAAATATGACGACCTTGGTTCGATCACTGTTGAATAATGACGCTAGATTATGAGTTACGCAGTCGGCGATTTAGTAATACATCTCAAAACAATATATTTCTTATAAAACATTCCAGATTGCGATTTCCTCCCCACAGCATTCGGTGTGAATTTCCACGCGTCGTATCGTCCAGAGTCGATGACGCAATCTAAGACGTGCTCAGATCGAGGGTACACAAAAGCCAAAGTTCCAGGTAAATTTTATACCGGAAATGTTTGTTTTTTAACGTGATAAGGTGTGCGTTCAACTAGGAGAAGCTGCTGCAAGCGCGAACAAATATGTACTGTCATCGAATATTATGTGTGTAGATCGCGCTCGATTTTAACAGGGTCGGCTTCAAACCAGGGCTGTCTTGAAAGACAGTTTAATGTTTGCGTTTTAAAGACAATTATTATAACGCAATTTTAATATTGTTTCATGTATGTTGTGTACATATATCTGAGTAGCCCCAGCTATTTCGCAAGTAAATTTATCTAGGAGTTTTCTTCTTCTTCTGACGGTGCTAATTGTTAGCTGCAATTGTGCTTCTCCCCTGAATCAGGAGTTAATCCCGTCCTTTGCGTTTCTTTCTATTTTTATCTGTTTTGCATGTGTTTCAAAGTGAAAATATTTGTATAAACCAACTGACTTGACTTGTGCATTCTTTGAAGTCAATTTCAGTCCGAGACCCACTACACGCAGTCTAGCTTCCTGTTTTGGCAAATATTACCACTGATATGCACGAATTGGGTTATTAACAGGGCTTCAAGTTCATTGAGCTAGCTAATCGCACAAACAGGTCGAATACTTATTCAAATATAAGGCGTACGAGACGTCTTATTCAAATTTAATATCACTACGAGAGAGGTTAACAAAAACCTAATTCCAGTTTAGTGCCCAACGAGAGGGCTGAACGTAAGTGCCATTACAACGACCTTAGATCAATGTTGAATCGTATTACTAGTTTTACGTAGTCAGCGATTTAGTAATACATCTCAATTTTTTTATAAAACACATCAGCTTGCGTCAGTAATAAATATGACGGCCTTAGCTACATCCTTGATGAATGCTAATGCTAGATTATGAGTTACCTAGTCAGCGATTTATTAATTCATCTTAAAAGAAAAATTATTTTCTAGAACATTCCAGATTGCGTCAGTAATAAATATGATGATCTTGGCTAAAACGTTGTTGAGTTCTAACGCTAGCCTTAGAATTACGTAGTCAACGATTTAGTAATACACCTCCAAAAACAATATCACAAATTCGTTAAAAACGCCTCACCACAAAAATATTTAACGACTGCTAAATACGTATTTTGACAGTCATGCTGTCATCATCGGTAGCTACGAAAAACTTACACAGCGAAAAGGCAACGATGTACTCGTGACCAAATCACAAATGGAAGGGGAATCTAGCCAAAGCCTTCATATTTATTAGTGACGCATGTAGAATGATTTATAAGAAAAAAATATTTTGGGATATACTTTTACATCCTGACTACGCAACTCCAAATGTACTGTTAGCATTCAACAAGAATCTATCTAAGGTCGTCATATTTATTAAAGTCTTAATCTGGAATGTATTATTAGAAAAATTTTCATTTAAGAGGTATTACAAGATCGTCGTACTTATTACTGGCACAATCTAAAACATAAAAAAGAATTTTTGGAGATGTATTACTAAAACATTGTTTACGTACTTCCAAATTTAGAGTTAGAGTTTAACAACGATATAAGCAAGGTCGTCATATTTATCCAAAAACGCATTTCAGTTAAGTCAGTAATAAATATGACAACGTTGGTTAGTTTCTTTTTGAATCCTAACGCTAGATTTAGAATTACGTAGTCAGCAATTTAGCAATACATATCAATTTTTTTAACATTTCCATTGCATCAGCAATATATACACTGCTTTCGTAAAGTAGTGGTTAAATTCCTTATACAACCAAGGAATAACTTTTGGAAAAAAAGCTGGGAACCGTCGATTTTTATTTTTATTTGCGCCCATTTTCAAATAAAATCTATACATACAGGGTGACCCGCGTAGAAGGTACGATGTCATCGATCTTTTTTTTAATGGCAAACCCCTTTTTTTATTACGGTATTTGAAAGAACACATTTTTTTACTTACGCTAAGGTAATTTTTGCGTGTAGGTTCACATGATCAAAAATTAAGAAAAAAAAATTAAATTTGCAAAATACTAAATTTTATTTTAAGAAGTATGATTTGACGCTTTTATCAATGACAGCAATCAATAAAAAACATGTCGGTCGTCTTAGTTACTGCCACACAGACAACGGTGCACAATTTGTACATTTAATTTAGTTGTTTTTGAAATTATTATTGCAATTAAATTTCGTATTTTGCAATTTTTATTTTTTTTCTTAATTTTTAATCATCTGACCTATACTCAAAAATCAGCTTAACGTAAGTAAAAAGATGCTTTCTTTGAAATTCCGTAATAAAAAAGGTGGTTGTTATTTAGAAAAACATCGATGACGCCATACATCTTACACGGGTCACGCTGTATGTATAGATTTTATTTAAAAAAATGCGCAAATAAAAATAAAAATCGACGGGTCCGAGCGTTTTTTCCAAAAGTTACTCCTTAGGTTTTTAACAAATGTATCCACTAGTTACTTTACGAAAGCACGGTATAATGATCTTGGTTAGATTCTTGTTAACTCCTAACTTTAAATTAGGAATGGCGTAGTAAGCGATGTAGTAATACATCTGCAAACAGTTTTTAAAGATTCCAATTGCGTCAGTAATAAATATAACGATCTTGGATAGATCCTTGTTGAATCTTCACTCTAGATTTGGAGTTGTGTAATCAACGAAACCTTTCAAATGAAAATCTCTCTAATAAAACATTCTAGGTTGCACCAGTAATATATATGACGACGTTGGTTAGATCATTGTTAAATTTTAACGCTAGATTTAGAGTTACGATTAGCCATACATCTTAAAAGAAACATATTTTCCCGCTGCTGATCATGTAAGTCAGTGATTCAGCCTTAGTAACAAAACGTGTAAGTCGGTGATTATATTTGATTGCTGCTTCCCCTTCACAACGGAACTTAATATTATTATTAAGTTCCTAGGACAATAAAATTAGCAACGCAAGATGCAGACTTAGACTCACGAAAATTAATCCTGGTGACAGGTGACAAACCAAACGATTTTTTCAAAAATCTAGGAAAATTTCGATAAGCAACAGGAAAAATATAATAAGATAACTCGCAATGTAAGGACCTATTAACATTTTCAGCAGGCAACAAGCCGCGGCTTTGCCTTGGCTTGTACTTGCCTACCTCAAATGTTAATAGGTCCTTACATTCCTTGTTACTTAAATAGCTATTATGTATATGGAATATTCTAGAATGCGTCTTTAATAAATGTGATAAAAAGTAGATACCCTCGGTAACATCCTTGTTGAACTCCACTAGTAGATTTAAAACTATGTCTTTAAAAACTTTCTAGTGCATTTAGAACAGAGTCTCGTCTATAAGTTTCTAAATTACGTCAATAATAAATTTAAGAAAATGTAGATAACCTACGTTAGAACCTTGTTGAACTCTACCATTGGATTTGCAACTACGCATTCAGCTATGTTGTAGTAGCTCTAACTTTTCTTCGAAATTCTAGATAACCTTAGTCTTAGGTAAGATCCTTGCTGTATTCTAACGTTAAATTTGGAGGTACATATTCAAAGATGTTGTAAAAGATACAAATAGATTAATTTATCTACAACACTACATATATACTGGGTCAGTAATAATTATGATCAAAAGTAGAGGATCCAGATTAGATCCTTGTTCAACCGTAACATTAGCTTTGCCGCTTCTTTTCAAAGATTTAGTAGTAATTCTAAAATCGAGAATTTTTCCTTCGCAACAACAGATTCAGTTAGCAATAAATATCATAAAAAGTAGAGGACTTAGGTTAGATCCTTGTTGAAGTTTAATGTTAAATTTCCAGCTATATGTAAATCCACAATTAATGGTAGATCCACAGAAATAAAAAATGTTCTTCTATAACGTTCTACATTACGTCAGTAATAAATACGATCAAAAGTAGCGGACCGAGGCTAGATACTTGTTCAACCCCAATGTCAGTTTGAACACAGACCTTATGAATGTGGATGTTGAAAAACGCTGAGTACAAATCGCTAATGAACGAAGTCATCCTGTCAAGCGTAACAAAAATTAAACTCAACAGTGCATCGTGGGCGATGACAAACGCAATTATGCAAGGATTAGGGGCGTCCTTGAGCTTGAGCGACTTACTTCCCGAGAAGGCGCTATTTTCCTGCATTGTACGGAGCGAACGATAAATCCGGCCGTCAGGCGGTGGAAAGCAGATCGCGTTTTTCCACACAAACATCCTTCAGAAATGCAAAATCTTAGAATTATTTATAGATCACGGCAGAAATATAATATTGAAATATTATGCATGGAAGTGGGATTCTGTTCGCGGCGTCTCAATCTCACGCGCCATCAATCAATACGAAATTAAACGGAGAACAGAGTCTTGTAACGAGAGTAAGAAGCTCATTGTGCATTCGCCGCTCCGAAGGAGTGGATTGCGATGGATTGGAATACGATGATGCGGGCTCAACCGCCCTGTATTGATCTCTGGATATCTATGCGCTATGCGTCTTGCGAATTCTGCAATACTTGCGGGGAGCGGGCATAGGAAGTATCTTAAAGACTTTTATATCCCCTAATATTGGATGGGTTCAAACTGTCATTCCGGGAGAACGAAATTCGCCTGCTGATCTTTCATCTAGATAGCCGCGTAAAAATGCGGGACTTCATTTTCTTCTCTGTTTTCCCTTGTTTCATAAATCATAATTTGGGCCTAGTCGGCCGGCCTAATCCGGCACAACACCGATCAATTAAAAGATCAGAGATTCTATCGAAATTAATGCCGATCGCGCCTGCTTTCCATTTCGGATGGGATTGTTTTCGCAGCAAATAAAAAGCGCCGTAATTAACTGCGTACGGTGTGCGCCGCCGATAATTAACTGCCTCTAACAACAGACGGTTCAACGGCGGGCAAAATTTACCGTGAAAATATGCGCAACCGAAAATTTAAAAAACGGATAATCAAGCCAACGTGTGAAACTTACAGCAGCTGGTTCAGGATTCTCGATGATCGAATGGCAACTTGAAACGGATCTTACCTGAAACAAAAAGCAAGATATTAGTTTCTTTAAATTATATAAGAGATTAAGCTACAAAGTTACGAATATTCTCACCCGAGGCCCTTTTGCCAGTGAATGTATGTTTTTGTGTATGCATTTGTATTTAGTAGTGATAGTGTTAAGAGTTATATGTTAGTTTTTCGTTTAATTAAGTCATAACAATGCTCGCAGCAAAAAAAACAGTATAATTTATTGCATGAGATGCCAACAATATGGCCACTCGAGATAAAACTGCAAAACCCTTACATTTGCAACAACGCGGATGACCCCATAACACTACAGTTTGCAAAAAACTAAAGAAACTCCAGCAAAATCAGCTTTACGAGGAAACCATCCTTTCAATGATTAAAAGAATCATATAATCCGAAAGTTTTAGACCCTCTATGTGGTATAATAGAAACTTCTCCGAAATGGGGAATAACACAAACGCTGTGATTACTCACACGACTTCAATACATCAAACGAAGTAAAGCGAAGTAACAACTTGTGCGTATTTTTCGTATTTTTGTGGTAAGTAGTTCTTCCAGCATTAAAAAAAATCAGTTAACGCTTCACCAACCCCTTAAGGAGTGCCAATATGTACTTCAGAAGATTACTGTACGAGGAAAACTAAGTCTACATGCACTTCGGTCTGAAAGGAGGCCCATTTTGCTACCTATCAGTCAGCTATGATGGCAGTGTTTTACACTACATCAAAGTGACAGTTTATGGATACGAATGACGTTAATTGAATCCGAACATACAGATCCAGTGGTCTGCGAAAAAATCCGCCACTAACAGCTTAAAATCGGCGGAATCTGATACGTTGCCTGCGATATCCAATACAAAATCTAAATGCACTTCTCCGATACAGCAACGAGACGTGAACAGAACTTCAAGTAACGTTGTCTGGGAAGTGAACGTATTCAACGAAAAAGACCGAGAGTGCCACAAAGGTGGAAACATGTTTCAACACAGCAAATGACATCCCGTCCCTTTACGTAAAAAAGTTCAATGCACAAACCCCTTCCACTAGTATAAATCCAGCGGCGGCGTCGGTCTTTCAAATCGGCGTCATTGTGATGGTTTGGATTTCAAAGTCATAAAAACCGTGAATGGACAGACCCCGCACGATTTCTCTAATAAATCTTATGGAATCAATTAATACGGCTTAGATATCAAATGAAAGACAAGTCATACCATCACGATTAAACATTTAGGTTGGTTTTCCTCTACACCCAATATCGACCTGAATGTCCAAGTGTTGTTATCTGTCTTCCACTTGAAATTTCTCTACATTTGGGTGCATTAAGTCAAAAGTTGTTATGTTATGTTGGTTTTGTTTTCTAAAATTCAAGGCCACTTATAGTGGTAATTGTATATATGAGTTAAGAAATCAAACTCGTCCTTCAAAAGTTCCTTTTAATTGTTCTAAAAAAATTCGGATCAAGCTGCAATATTCTACGATCCCGTTAAAAAAAACAAACGAATGGATAGAGTACATAAAAAGCTTCGAGGTGAGGCATTTAACAATTTTCGTATATGGCTAATCCACATATTCCATTTTGGATCCGCTTCAGCGTTTCACTGAGTTTGTTTAACACGGAACAATTTATCTACCTATTTTTCACTGTTTACAGCCGCGACAGCTCCAGAAAACGCGTATGAGTTCCGTTTAAAATTAGAAAAGCCAAAACAACGCAGGCATTCGCCTCGAATGCAGGCTCGGCTGTGCATTTCTGGCGAAACTGTATCTTTTCACGCAAGTATCACCTACAATAATTACTCATCCACAAGTTTTTACTGTAATTAATCATAGTACCATTAGTCATTTTCCCACATCCGTTAACAACTGCGATATTCCAAAAATAGTTCAGATTGTGGCAGTCGTTTCTGCAGCGTACCCGAGGGAGGTATTTTATTAATGTAAAGCCGCTATGACACGAAGGACGTTATTATAAAGGGACTAACCTGAATTATTTTTAAAATCGGAAACTTTTTTACAGAATAATGAGTTGTGGTACTGTCAGAGATGCAAAAATATTCTTTGTACTGATCGCAAGAGCTACTTAAAAAGACACCGGAAGACATTTTGGTGGAGGCGACGCAGTTAAATCCTCAGCTGCGTATACGTTTGTAATTCCTTAATATTGTTTAATTAGACCATATTCAACTTTTTACAAATATACTTACCAATATTTTTTAACCTTTGCAAGCCAAGTAGATTTCAGTTTTTGCAACAATCCGCGATCCCTCTAGTACCTTCTACAGATTTATATATTACTGAGCCCTCATCTGTGGAATTACGTGTGCGATTTCATTAAATTTATCGCCAGAGAGTAATTATCCGAGCGATCAAAGTTACAATACACATTCGCTTAACAGCTCGCAAAAGGGTTGGTGACATTGATTTAGGAAAATCCAACTTTAATATGTTTCGCAATTTCCATTACAGGGAATACCTTAAAGGAAAACAACCGTCAGATTAAGATAAACGACACATAGGAGGTGGCAATTAGGATTGTGAATATGTTACGCTACTATACACACAATAAAGAAGTTATTGTCAAAAGGAGACGATCAATTTGATTGCTGAAAAATGACATTATACGTTAACTCTGTCCCATGACACCTTTTCAGAGTCCGAAAAGTCTGTACGAAGTCATTTCATTGCCAAATGCGAATGTCTACAAGCAAACAACATCTGCATATTCCAGAGCTAGTGATGTTCATTATCATTACTGGTTGAGGTGTAAAGGTGATACATATGAGATAGCACATTCACATATCTGCATCAATGATTACAATAAAAGTTTTCGCCATAATGTTGCAAGTTATCTGAAAATGTTGATTTAAAAGCTTTGCATCTTTTGAAAAGGGCAAGAAACAAGTTGACACAATTCCGAGGTACCTTAGCTGGATCTATAGCATATCTTCAAGTTGTCTTTAGACAGTTCTTTCCTCTTTCACCTTTCCTTTTAGGTTGCTCTCGAGTCTAGAGCAATTCCTGTCCTTTTCAGCCCCCGGCGCTGGCGTACTATTTTCACTGCCTATACTGTTGATAAAACCAAGAAAAAACACCCCAAACAAATACTATGAATCATGGCTTCACTTAGAGATAAACATTCCGGAGACAAAAACAACCCTTCAACCGGATCTCCGCGGGATGGCTTTATGGGAAATTTGGTAAATGCTAGTGAATCCATACAACGAGAAATGGATGAACTCTGTACGGTACTCGGAAGAGCGCTAGAAAAGATCCATAATAGAGAAATAGTTGTCATCCTTGGGGACTTCAATGCCACACAGGAAACAAAGAAAGGGGAATCACATTAGAAGATATAACAATGGAGAACGAAACTAGAGAGGAGAGAGAAAAGTAACTACATTGGAAATATGCAATCCAGATCCACAAAAAGCTGCCATTATTTCCATTAAATATCTTGTACAAACAATCAATAACAAGAATGAAGAGCAGGTTACGAACACAGCACAGAAAATATTTGAAACTTGAAAAATCTATTACCAGACTATAATATTATTTATAGCATAAGAAAAAATCAATATGCGTAATTCCCGGGGCAGTTGTACAAGTCATGGTGAAAAAGGAGGCAGTTGAGCAATGCTGTAGAAGAGTTCTTCGAGTTCATTGGACAGCAAGAAAGACCAGTTTGTCAATAAAGAATCCCCAGAGACTATCATAAATCGTATCGTAGTGTTGTGAGATACTTTGTCAACCTTCGGAGAAGTGTAAAGTGTACAAAGTTCTAAACCAAGAAGCAGATCATCAGTACGACGGTGGGATAAAATCAAAATGACCACCAACAAGCCACTCTACCAACTATGCCACATCAACTGTCTGTAACAAACAAAGATAGCGGAAAATAATATAAACCCTATAATGAAAGACTGAGGCTGAGATCATGACTTATCTTTCGAGAAAAAAAGAAGAAGAAGAAATATTTTAACGTAATTCCCAAGTTGATTAGATAGAGGTAATGTATTGAAGAACTATTTGCAGACTAGTAGTGATGATGGAGCACAGAACAAATATCTAAACCCCTAATAACCAAGGATATGGTTGAGGTCCTTCAAATGATTCATTTTCTTATATGGGTATTTCGCCACTCTGCAAATTAAAATATTAAATAACGAAAATATTAACAACGAACGTTTCGAGGGACAATCTGCCCTCGTTATCAACGAATAACAATGAAAACTAACAAGAACTTATCTTTTTTTCACTGGAAGAAAAAACGACCAACCTTCAATGAATTTTCTGACATTGACGTTTGTTGATATCTGTACCTACTTGATCTCATCTTTAAGAATCGATAGCCAACTATTGTCTAAAAATATTGAGAAAGACGACACGCATTTTTCTTCGTTAAGTAAAATGTATGCCGTTTCCTTAATTTTTCGCCTTGTTGACATCGATTCTTTAGACAAGATCTTTGTGTTGTCCCATTGTATTTTATGGTTTTCATCCCAAGCATGTTCTGCCAGCTTAGACTTATTGAATTGATACGTTTTCAACATATTTTTATGTTCTTTAACTCTTACTGCTAAAGGCCTGGATGTTTCACCGATATAATATTTCCCGCATTCACAGGGAATACTATATATACAATTTCTTGAATGCTGTTCTTCGTTGAACGGTTTAGTTTTTGTAAGAACTGACCGTAAAGTATTCATCGTTTTGAATACCGTCCTAACATTGAATCTATTTCCAATTCGTCTAATTTTGTCAGATATGCCTGGAATATATGGTATAGTAAGAGTATTATATTTTTGAGTGTCATTCCTTTGTATGTGTGTGGCATTGCTTCGTGTATTGAAAATGTTCCGAACAAGAGTCTCTGGATAGCCATTATCTTGTAAAACATTAATAATAAATTCTTTCTCTTTTTTGAAAATTGTATCATTAGAGCAAACAACTTTGGCTCTGTCGTAAAGACTTTTTACAACGCCTGTCTTTATGTTTTTGTGATGGTTAGAATTAAAATGTAAGTACCTATTAGTATTGGTTTTCTTACGGTATACTGATGTTTCAAAAGTATTTATTGTGCGTGTGATTAGTGTATCAAGAAAGGGTAACTGATTGTTTTGCTCTGTTTCTAATGTGAATTTGATGGAGGTTTCTTTACTGTTAATATGTTCAAGAAATTTGTCCACCTCATCTATATCATGAGGCCAAATTGCAAAAACATCATCGACATATCTCCACCAAACTACTGGTTTGTTGGTGTACGTGTAGACATGTTGTTGTTCAAAGTCTTCCATAAAAATGTTACTAACAATGGGAGATAAAGGTGAACCCATTGCCATCCCGAAATCTTGTTGGTAAAATTCATTGTTTAGTTGAAAGTATGTCGTTTTAATGCATAGTGTTAAGAGTTCCATAATGGTACCAACGTTTAATGTTGTTCGTGTATGTAATGTGTTATCGTTTTGTAGCTTATGTTTAATGATGTTGAGTGTTTTGTCTACTGGAACATTAGTGAAGAGACTAACTACATCGAAACTAACCATTAAGTGTTGTGTGTTTATGTTTGCTTCTTTAAGTTTTTCAAGGAAATGGGGCGTGTTCTTTATATACGTGTCTGTATTTCCTGATATAGGAGTCAGTATCTTAAGTAAATATTTAGCTAAACTGTGACAAGGAGAACCTATAGAACTAACTATTGGCCTAAGTGGTACATTTGGTTTGTGTATCTTTGGTAATCCATAAAAATGTGGTGGTTTACTGTAGTGTGGTGTTAGCGTACGTCTTACAAAATCTGTAAATTGTTCTCTGTGTTTGTAAAGTGTTCTGTATATTTTTGTTTCTATTGTATGTGTTGGATCTTTATTTAGTTTAGTGTATTGTCCCTCACTAATTAGTGTTAAAAGTTTTTCGTTGTATGTGGTTGTGTCAAGTACTACTGTGGCGTTGCCTTTGTCTGCAGGTAGAATTTTAATTGTGTTATCGGTTTTTAGTGTGTGTAGTGAATGTTTTTCTTGTTTGGATATATTTTGTCTGATTGTGTAAGGTCGTTCTAGTATGATTTTGTTTCTAATTCTGTATTCCTGTCTAATGTCTTCTGGAAGTTTTTGACAAGTCTCTTCTATAGCTGTAACTAAATCAAGTTTATTAATTCGTTTTGGCGCCACTGCGTAGTTGAGCCCTTTGCCAAGAACTAATTTGTCAGTGGCGTTTAGTTCTTTAGAAGACAGATTAACTACAGTTTTATTTAAAAAAGTGTCACTGTTCTTTAGTGTATTTAGTTCAATTGTGTGTTTTTCTTGTATGAGGTGTTGGTACTTTTTTAAATGTGTACGTTTTTGCTCTGTGTGTGTTTTGTTGTAGGTATTACTAATAGAGTTGTACATACGATTGAAATCGTCTTCCCGTACATCCCTTTGCATAACCTGTTCCAGTTTGTTTATGTCAGAAAATAGTATCACTTTGTTATGTCTGTGAAACTGTATTCTGTCTCTAACTAGAGCTTCACTAGCTCTTTTCATGATATTACTAGAACGAGCACTTACATAAGGTGCTTTGAGTCTAAACCCTTTTGGAATAATACAGCTATTTCTACAACGACATAGGAAAGTTATACTATTTTCAGAGTGTGCCAGCTTCTTGTAAAGTGTTTCCCAACTTCGGAAGTTACTAGTTATATTAGGCCCATACCTTTGATTAAGATAATCTCTGAAACTTCTTTGTGGCGTGAATTCATAATTCATTTTCTTATATGGGTATTTCGCCACTCTGCAAATTAAAATATTAAATAACGAAAATATTAACAACGAACGTTTCGAGGGACAATCTGCCCTCGTTATCAACGAATAACAATGAAAACTAACAAGAACTTATCTTTTTTTCACTGGAAGAAAAAACGACCAACCTTCAATGAATTTTCTGACATTGACGTTTGTTGATATCTGTACCTACTTGATCTCATCTTTAAGAATCGATAGCCAACTATTGTCTAAAAATATTGAGAAAGACGACACGCATTTTTCTTCGTTAAGTAAAATGTATGCCGTTTCCTTAATTTTTCGCCTTGTTGACATCGATTCTTTAGACAAGATCTTTGTGTTGTCCCATTGTATTTTATGGTTTTCATCCCAAGCATGTTCTGCCAGCTTAGACTTATTGAATTGATACGTTTTCAACATATTTTTATGTTCTTTAACTCTTACTGCTAAAGGCCTGGATGTTTCACCGATATAATATTTCCCGCATTCACAGGGAATACTATATATACAATTTCTTGAATGCTGTTCTTCGTTGAACGGTTTAGTTTTTGTAAGAACTGACCGTAAAGTATTCATCGTTTTGAATACCGTCCTAACATTGAATCTATTTCCAATTCGTCTAATTTTGTCAGATATGCCTGGAATATATGGTATAGTAAGAGTATTATATTTTTGAGTGTCATTCCTTTGTATGTGTGTGGCATTGCTTCGTGTATTGAAAATGTTCCGAACAAGAGTCTCTGGATAGCCATTATCTTGTAAAACATTAATAATAAATTCTTTCTCTTTTTTGAAAATTGTATCATTAGAGCAAACAACTTTGGCTCTGTCGTAAAGACTTTTTACAACGCCTGTCTTTATGTTTTTGTGATGGTTAGAATTAAAATGTAAGTACCTATTAGTATTGGTTTTCTTACGGTATACTGATGTTTCAAAAGTATTTATTGTGCGTGTGATTAGTGTATCAAGAAAGGGTAACTGATTGTTTTGCTCTGTTTCTAATGTGAATTTGATGGAGGTTTCTTTACTGTTAATATGTTCAAGAAATTTGTCCACCTCATCTATATCATGAGGCCAAATTGCAAAAACATCATCGACATATCTCCACCAAACTACTGGTTTGTTGGTGTACGTGTAGACATGTTGTTGTTCAAAGTCTTCCATAAAAATGTTACTAACAATGGGAGATAAAGGTGAACCCATTGCCATCCCGAAATCTTGTTGGTAAAATTCATTGTTTAGTTGAAAGTATGTCGTTTTAATGCATAGTGTTAAGAGTTCCATAATGGTACCAACGTTTAATGTTGTTCGTGTATGTAATGTGTTATCGTTTTGTAGCTTATGTTTAATGATGTTGAGTGTTTTGTCTACTGGAACATTAGTGAAGAGACTAACTACATCGAAACTAACCATTAAGTGTTGTGTGTTTATGTTTGCTTCTTTAAGTTTTTCAAGGAAATGGGGCGTGTTCTTTATATACGTGTCTGTATTTCCTGATATAGGAGTCAGTATCTTAAGTAAATATTTAGCTAAACTGTGACAAGGAGAACCTATAGAACTAACTATTGGCCTAAGTGGTACATTTGGTTTGTGTATCTTTGGTAATCCATAAAAATGTGGTGGTTTACTGTAGTGTGGTGTTAGCGTACGTCTTACAAAATCTGTAAATTGTTCTCTGTGTTTGTAAAGTGTTCTGTATATTTTTGTTTCTATTGTATGTGTTGGATCTTTATTTAGTTTAGTGTATTGTCCCTCACTAATTAGTGTTAAAAGTTTTTCGTTGTATGTGGTTGTGTCAAGTACTACTGTGGCGTTGCCTTTGTCTGCAGGTAGAATTTTAATTGTGTTATCGGTTTTTAGTGTGTGTAGTGAATGTTTTTCTTGTTTGGATATATTTTGTCTGATTGTGTAAGGTCGTTCTAGTATGATTTTGTTTCTAATTCTGTATTCCTGTCTAATGTCTTCTGGAAGTTTTTGACAAGTCTCTTCTATAGCTGTAACTAAATCAAGTTTATTAATTCGTTTTGGCGCCACTGCGTAGTTGAGCCCTTTGCCAAGAACTAATTTGTCAGTGGCGTTTAGTTCTTTAGAAGACAGATTAACTACAGTTTTATTTAAAAAAGTGTCACTGTTCTTTAGTGTATTTAGTTCAATTGTGTGTTTTTCTTGTATGAGGTGTTGGTACTTTTTTAAATGTGTACGTTTTTGCTCTGTGTGTGTTTTGTTGTAGGTATTACTAATAGAGTTGTACATACGATTGAAATCGTCTTCCCGTACATCCCTTTGCATAACCTGTTCCAGTTTGTTTATGTCAGAAAATAGTATCACTTTGTTATGTCTGTGAAACTGTATTCTGTCTCTAACTAGAGCTTCACTAGCTCTTTTCATGATATTACTAGAACGAGCACTTACATAAGGTGCTTTGAGTCTAAACCCTTTTGGAATAATACAGCTATTTCTACAACGACATAGGAAAGTTATACTATTTTCAGAGTGTGCCAGCTTCTTGTAAAGTGTTTCCCAACTTCGGAAGTTACTAGTTATATTAGGCCCATACCTTTGATTAAGATAATCTCTGAAACTTCTTTGTGGCGTGAATTCATAATTCATTTTCTTATATGGGTATTTCGCCACTCTGCAAATTAAAATATTAAATAACGAAAATATTAACAACGAACGTTTCGAGGGACAATCTGCCCTCGTTATCAACGAATAACAATGAAAACTAACAAGAACTTATCTTTTTTTCACTGGAAGAAAAAACGACCAACCTTCAATGAATTTTCTGACATTGACGTTTGTTGATATCTGTACCTACTTGATCTCATCTTTAAGAATCGATAGCCAACTATTGTCTAAAAATATTGAGAAAGACGACACGCATTTTTCTTCGTTAAGTAAAATGTATGCCGTTTCCTTAATTTTTCGCCTTGTTGACATCGATTCTTTAGACAAGATCTTTGTGTTGTCCCATTGTATTTTATGGTTTTCATCCCAAGCATGTTCTGCCAGCTTAGACTTATTGAATTGATACGTTTTCAACATATTTTTATGTTCTTTAACTCTTACTGCTAAAGGCCTGGATGTTTCACCGATATAATATTTCCCGCATTCACAGGGAATACTATATATACAATTTCTTGAATGCTGTTCTTCGTTGAACGGTTTAGTTTTTGTAAGAACTGACCGTAAAGTATTCATCGTTTTGAATACCGTCCTAACATTGAATCTATTTCCAATTCGTCTAATTTTGTCAGATATGCCTGGAATATATGGTATAGTAAGAGTATTATATTTTTGAGTGTCATTCCTTTGTATGTGTGTGGCATTGCTTCGTGTATTGAAAATGTTCCGAACAAGAGTCTCTGGATAGCCATTATCTTGTAAAACATTAATAATAAATTCTTTCTCTTTTTTGAAAATTGTATCATTAGAGCAAACAACTTTGGCTCTGTCGTAAAGACTTTTTACAACGCCTGTCTTTATGTTTTTGTGATGGTTAGAATTAAAATGTAAGTACCTATTAGTATTGGTTTTCTTACGGTATACTGATGTTTCAAAAGTATTTATTGTGCGTGTGATTAGTGTATCAAGAAAGGGTAACTGATTGTTTTGCTCTGTTTCTAATGTGAATTTGATGGAGGTTTCTTTACTGTTAATATGTTCAAGAAATTTGTCCACCTCATCTATATCATGAGGCCAAATTGCAAAAACATCATCGACATATCTCCACCAAACTACTGGTTTGTTGGTGTACGTGTAGACATGTTGTTGTTCAAAGTCTTCCATAAAAATGTTACTAACAATGGGAGATAAAGGTGAACCCATTGCCATCCCGAAATCTTGTTGGTAAAATTCATTGTTTAGTTGAAAGTATGTCGTTTTAATGCATAGTGTTAAGAGTTCCATAATGGTACCAACGTTTAATGTTGTTCGTGTATGTAATGTGTTATCGTTTTGTAGCTTATGTTTAATGATGTTGAGTGTTTTGTCTACTGGAACATTAGTGAAGAGACTAACTACATCGAAACTAACCATTAAGTGTTGTGTGTTTATGTTTGCTTCTTTAAGTTTTTCAAGGAAATGGGGCGTGTTCTTTATATACGTGTCTGTATTTCCTGATATAGGAGTCAGTATCTTAAGTAAATATTTAGCTAAACTGTGACAAGGAGAACCTATAGAACTAACTATTGGCCTAAGTGGTACATTTGGTTTGTGTATCTTTGGTAATCCATAAAAATGTGGTGGTTTACTGTAGTGTGGTGTTAGCGTACGTCTTACAAAATCTGTAAATTGTTCTCTGTGTTTGTAAAGTGTTCTGTATATTTTTGTTTCTATTGTATGTGTTGGATCTTTATTTAGTTTAGTGTATTGTCCCTCACTAATTAGTGTTAAAAGTTTTTCGTTGTATGTGGTTGTGTCAAGTACTACTGTGGCGTTGCCTTTGTCTGCAGGTAGAATTTTAATTGTGTTATCGGTTTTTAGTGTGTGTAGTGAATGTTTTTCTTGTTTGGATATATTTTGTCTGATTGTGTAAGGTCGTTCTAGTATGATTTTGTTTCTAATTCTGTATTCCTGTCTAATGTCTTCTGGAAGTTTTTGACAAGTCTCTTCTATAGCTGTAACTAAATCAAGTTTATTAATTCGTTTTGGCGCCACTGCGTAGTTGAGCCCTTTGCCAAGAACTAATTTGTCAGTGGCGTTTAGTTCTTTAGAAGACAGATTAACTACAGTTTTATTTAAAAAAGTGTCACTGTTCTTTAGTGTATTTAGTTCAATTGTGTGTTTTTCTTGTATGAGGTGTTGGTACTTTTTTAAATGTGTACGTTTTTGCTCTGTGTGTGTTTTGTTGTAGGTATTACTAATAGAGTTGTACATACGATTGAAATCGTCTTCCCGTACATCCCTTTGCATAACCTGTTCCAGTTTGTTTATGTCAGAAAATAGTATCACTTTGTTATGTCTGTGAAACTGTATTCTGTCTCTAACTAGAGCTTCACTAGCTCTTTTCATGATATTACTAGAACGAGCACTTACATAAGGTGCTTTGAGTCTAAACCCTTTTGGAATAATACAGCTATTTCTACAACGACATAGGAAAGTTATACTATTTTCAGAGTGTGCCAGCTTCTTGTAAAGTGTTTCCCAACTTCGGAAGTTACTAGTTATATTAGGCCCATACCTTTGATTAAGATAATCTCTGAAACTTCTTTGTGGCGTGAATTCATAATTCATTTTCTTATATGGGTATTTCGCCACTCTGCAAATTAAAATATTAAATAACGAAAATATTAACAACGAACGTTTCGAGGGACAATCTGCCCTCGTTATCAACGAATAACAATGAAAACTAACAAGAACTTATCTTTTTTTCACTGGAAGAAAAAACGACCAACCTTCAATGAATTTTCTGACATTGACGTTTGTTGATATCTGTACCTACTTGATCTCATCTTTAAGAATCGATAGCCAACTATTGTCTAAAAATATTGAGAAAGACGACACGCATTTTTCTTCGTTAAGTAAAATGTATGCCGTTTCCTTAATTTTTCGCCTTGTTGACATCGATTCTTTAGACAAGATCTTTGTGTTGTCCCATTGTATTTTATGGTTTTCATCCCAAGCATGTTCTGCCAGCTTAGACTTATTGAATTGATACGTTTTCAACATATTTTTATGTTCTTTAACTCTTACTGCTAAAGGCCTGGATGTTTCACCGATATAATATTTCCCGCATTCACAGGGAATACTATATATACAATTTCTTGAATGCTGTTCTTCGTTGAACGGTTTAGTTTTTGTAAGAACTGACCGTAAAGTATTCATCGTTTTGAATACCGTCCTAACATTGAATCTATTTCCAATTCGTCTAATTTTGTCAGATATGCCTGGAATATATGGTATAGTAAGAGTATTATATTTTTGAGTGTCATTCCTTTGTATGTGTGTGGCATTGCTTCGTGTATTGAAAATGTTCCGAACAAGAGTCTCTGGATAGCCATTATCTTGTAAAACATTAATAATAAATTCTTTCTCTTTTTTGAAAATTGTATCATTAGAGCAAACAACTTTGGCTCTGTCGTAAAGACTTTTTACAACGCCTGTCTTTATGTTTTTGTGATGGTTAGAATTAAAATGTAAGTACCTATTAGTATTGGTTTTCTTACGGTATACTGATGTTTCAAAAGTATTTATTGTGCGTGTGATTAGTGTATCAAGAAAGGGTAACTGATTGTTTTGCTCTGTTTCTAATGTGAATTTGATGGAGGTTTCTTTACTGTTAATATGTTCAAGAAATTTGTCCACCTCATCTATATCATGAGGCCAAATTGCAAAAACATCATCGACATATCTCCACCAAACTACTGGTTTGTTGGTGTACGTGTAGACATGTTGTTGTTCAAAGTCTTCCATAAAAATGTTACTAACAATGGGAGATAAAGGTGAACCCATTGCCATCCCGAAATCTTGTTGGTAAAATTCATTGTTTAGTTGAAAGTATGTCGTTTTAATGCATAGTGTTAAGAGTTCCATAATGGTACCAACGTTTAATGTTGTTCGTGTATGTAATGTGTTATCGTTTTGTAGCTTATGTTTAATGATGTTGAGTGTTTTGTCTACTGGAACATTAGTGAAGAGACTAACTACATCGAAACTAACCATTAAGTGTTGTGTGTTTATGTTTGCTTCTTTAAGTTTTTCAAGGAAATGGGGCGTGTTCTTTATATACGTGTCTGTATTTCCTGATATAGGAGTCAGTATCTTAAGTAAATATTTAGCTAAACTGTGACAAGGAGAACCTATAGAACTAACTATTGGCCTAAGTGGTACATTTGGTTTGTGTATCTTTGGTAATCCATAAAAATGTGGTGGTTTACTGTAGTGTGGTGTTAGCGTACGTCTTACAAAATCTGTAAATTGTTCTCTGTGTTTGTAAAGTGTTCTGTATATTTTTGTTTCTATTGTATGTGTTGGATCTTTATTTAGTTTAGTGTATTGTCCCTCACTAATTAGTGTTAAAAGTTTTTCGTTGTATGTGGTTGTGTCAAGTACTACTGTGGCGTTGCCTTTGTCTGCAGGTAGAATTTTAATTGTGTTATCGGTTTTTAGTGTGTGTAGTGAATGTTTTTCTTGTTTGGATATATTTTGTCTGATTGTGTAAGGTCGTTCTAGTATGATTTGTTTCTAATTTCTAATTAGAAACAAAATCATACTAGAACGACCTTACACAATCAGACAAAATATATCCAAACAAGAAAAACATTCACTACACACACTAAAAACCGATAACACAATTAAAATTCTACCTGCAGACAAAGGCAACGCCACAGTAGTACTTGACACAACCACATACAACGAAAAACTTTTAACACTAATTAGTGAGGGACAATACACTAAACTAAATAAAGATCCAACACATACAATAGAAACAAAAATATACAGAACACTTTACAAACACAGAGAACAATTTACAGATTTTGTAAGACGTACGCTAACACCACACTACAGTAAACCACCACATTTTTATGGATTACCAAAGATACACAAACCAAATGTACCACTTAGGCCAATAGTTAGTTCTATAGGTTCTCCTTGTCACAGTTTAGCTAAATATTTACTTAAGATACTGACTCCTATATCAGGAAATACAGACACGTATATAAAGAACACGCCCCATTTCCTTGAAAAACTTAAAGAAGCAAACATAAACACACAACACTTAATGGTTAGTTTCGATGTAGTTAGTCTCTTCACTAATGTTCCAGTAGACAAAACACTCAACATCATTAAACATAAGCTACAAAACGATAACACATTACATACACGAACAACATTAAACGTTGGTACCATTATGGAACTCTTAACACTATGCATTAAAACGACATACTTTCAACTAAACAATGAATTTTACCAACAAGATTTCGGGATGGCAATGGGTTCACCTTTATCTCCCATTGTTAGTAACATTTTTATGGAAGACTTTGAACAACAACATGTCTACACGTACACCAACAAACCAGTAGTTTGGTGGAGATATGTCGATGATGTTTTTGCAATTTGGCCTCATGATATAGATGAGGTGGACAAATTTCTTGAACATATTAACAGTAAAGAAACCTCCATCAAATTCACATTAGAAACAGAGCAAAACAATCAGTTACCCTTTCTTGATACACTAATCACACGCACAATAAATACTTTTGAAACATCAGTATACCGTAAGAAAACCAATACTAATAGGTACTTACATTTTAATTCTAACCATCACAAAAACATAAAGACAGGCGTTGTAAAAAGTCTTTACGACAGAGCCAAAGTTGTTTGCTCTAATGATACAATTTTCAAAAAAGAGAAAGAATTTATTATTAATGTTTTACAAGATAATGGCTATCCAGAGACTCTTGTTCGGAACATTTTCAATACACGAAGCAATGCCACACACATACAAAGGAATGACACTCAAAAATATAATACTCTTACTATACCATATATTCCAGGCATATCTGACAAAATTAGACGAATTGGAAATAGATTCAATGTTAGGACGGTATTCAAAACGATGAATACTTTACGGTCAGTTCTTACAAAAACTAAACCGTTCAACGAAGAACAGCATTCAAGGAATTGTATATATAGTATTCCCTGTGAATGCGGGAAATATTATATCGGTGAAACATCCAGGCCTTTAGCAGTAAGAGTTAAAGAACATAAAAATATGTTGAAAACGTATCAATTCAATAAGTCTAAGCTGGCAGAACATGCTTGGGATGAAAACCATAAAATACAATGGGACAACACAAAGATCTTGTCTAAAGAATCGATGTCAACAAGGCGAAAAATTAAGGAAACGGCATACATTTTACTTAACGAAGAAAAATGCGTGTCGTCTTTCTCAATATTTTTAGACAATAGTTGGCTATCGATTCTTAAAGATGAGATCAAGTAGGTACAGATATCAACAAACGTCAATGTCAGAAAATTCATTGGAGGTTGGTCGTTTTTTCTTCCAGTGAAAAAAAGATAAGTTCTTGTTAGTTTTAATTGTTATTCGTTGATAACGAGGGCAGATTGTCCCTCGAAACGTTCGTTGTTAATATTTTCGTTATTTAATATTTTAATTTGCAGAGTGGCGAAATACCCATATAAGAAAATGAATTATGAATTCACGCCACAAAGAAGTTTCAGAGATTATCTTAATCAAAGGTATGGGCCTAATATAACTAGTAACTTCCGAAGTTGGGAAACACTTTACAAGAAGCTGGCACACTCTGAAAATAGTATAACTTTCCTATGTCGTTGTAGAAATAGCTGTATTATTCCAAAAGGGTTTAGACTCAAAGCACCTTATGTAAGTGCTCGTTCTAGTAATATCATGAAAAGAGCTAGTGAAGCTCTAGTTAGAGACAGAATACAGTTTCACAGACATAACAAAGTGATACTATTTTCTGACATAAACAAACTGGAACAGGTTATGCAAAGGGATGTACGGGAAGACGATTTCAATCGTATGTACAACTCTATTAGTAATACCTACAACAAAACACACACAGAGCAAAAACGTACACATTTAAAAAAGTACCAACACCTCATACAAGAAAAACACACAATTGAACTAAATACACTAAAGAACAGTGACACTTTTTTAAATAAAACTGTAGTTAATCTGTCTTCTAAAGAACTAAACGCCACTGACAAATTAGTTCTTGGCAAAGGGCTCAACTACGCAGTGGCGCCAAAACGAATTAATAAACTTGATTTAGTTACAGCTATAGAAGAGACTTGTCAAAAACTTCCAGAAGACATTAGACAGGAATACAGAATTAGAAACAAAATCATACTAGAACGACCTTACACAATCAGACAAAATATATCCAAACAAGAAAAACATTCACTACACACACTAAAAACCGATAACACAATTAAAATTCTACCTGCAGACAAAGGCAACGCCACAGTAGTACTTGACACAACCACATACAACGAAAAACTTTTAACACTAATTAGTGAGGGACAATACACTAAACTAAATAAAGATCCAACACATACAATAGAAACAAAAATATACAGAACACTTTACAAACACAGAGAACAATTTACAGATTTTGTAAGACGTACGCTAACACCACACTACAGTAAACCACCACATTTTTATGGATTACCAAAGATACACAAACCAAATGTACCACTTAGGCCAATAGTTAGTTCTATAGGTTCTCCTTGTCACAGTTTAGCTAAATATTTACTTAAGATACTGACTCCTATATCAGGAAATACAGACACGTATATAAAGAACACGCCCCATTTCCTTGAAAAACTTAAAGAAGCAAACATAAACACACAACACTTAATGGTTAGTTTCGATGTAGTTAGTCTCTTCACTAATGTTCCAGTAGACAAAACACTCAACATCATTAAACATAAGCTACAAAACGATAACACATTACATACACGAACAACATTAAACGTTGGTACCATTATGGAACTCTTAACACTATGCATTAAAACGACATACTTTCAACTAAACAATGAATTTTACCAACAAGATTTCGGGATGGCAATGGGTTCACCTTTATCTCCCATTGTTAGTAACATTTTTATGGAAGACTTTGAACAACAACATGTCTACACGTACACCAACAAACCAGTAGTTTGGTGGAGATATGTCGATGATGTTTTTGCAATTTGGCCTCATGATATAGATGAGGTGGACAAATTTCTTGAACATATTAACAGTAAAGAAACCTCCATCAAATTCACATTAGAAACAGAGCAAAACAATCAGTTACCCTTTCTTGATACACTAATCACACGCACAATAAATACTTTTGAAACATCAGTATACCGTAAGAAAACCAATACTAATAGGTACTTACATTTTAATTCTAACCATCACAAAAACATAAAGACAGGCGTTGTAAAAAGTCTTTACGACAGAGCCAAAGTTGTTTGCTCTAATGATACAATTTTCAAAAAAGAGAAAGAATTTATTATTAATGTTTTACAAGATAATGGCTATCCAGAGACTCTTGTTCGGAACATTTTCAATACACGAAGCAATGCCACACACATACAAAGGAATGACACTCAAAAATATAATACTCTTACTATACCATATATTCCAGGCATATCTGACAAAATTAGACGAATTGGAAATAGATTCAATGTTAGGACGGTATTCAAAACGATGAATACTTTACGGTCAGTTCTTACAAAAACTAAACCGTTCAACGAAGAACAGCATTCAAGGAATTGTATATATAGTATTCCCTGTGAATGCGGGAAATATTATATCGGTGAAACATCCAGGCCTTTAGCAGTAAGAGTTAAAGAACATAAAAATATGTTGAAAACGTATCAATTCAATAAGTCTAAGCTGGCAGAACATGCTTGGGATGAAAACCATAAAATACAATGGGACAACACAAAGATCTTGTCTAAAGAATCGATGTCAACAAGGCGAAAAATTAAGGAAACGGCATACATTTTACTTAACGAAGAAAAATGCGTGTCGTCTTTCTCAATATTTTTAGACAATAGTTGGCTATCGATTCTTAAAGATGAGATCAAGTAGGTACAGATATCAACAAACGTCAATGTCAGAAAATTCATTGGAGGTTGGTCGTTTTTTCTTCCAGTGAAAAAAAGATAAGTTCTTGTTAGTTTTAATTGTTATTCGTTGATAACGAGGGCAGATTGTCCCTCGAAACGTTCGTTGTTAATATTTTCGTTATTTAATATTTTAATTTGCAGAGTGGCGAAATACCCATATAAGAAAATGAATTATGAATTCACGCCACAAAGAAGTTTCAGAGATTATCTTAATCAAAGGTATGGGCCTAATATAACTAGTAACTTCCGAAGTTGGGAAACACTTTACAAGAAGCTGGCACACTCTGAAAATAGTATAACTTTCCTATGTCGTTGTAGAAATAGCTGTATTATTCCAAAAGGGTTTAGACTCAAAGCACCTTATGTAAGTGCTCGTTCTAGTAATATCATGAAAAGAGCTAGTGAAGCTCTAGTTAGAGACAGAATACAGTTTCACAGACATAACAAAGTGATACTATTTTCTGACATAAACAAACTGGAACAGGTTATGCAAAGGGATGTACGGGAAGACGATTTCAATCGTATGTACAACTCTATTAGTAATACCTACAACAAAACACACACAGAGCAAAAACGTACACATTTAAAAAAGTACCAACACCTCATACAAGAAAAACACACAATTGAACTAAATACACTAAAGAACAGTGACACTTTTTTAAATAAAACTGTAGTTAATCTGTCTTCTAAAGAACTAAACGCCACTGACAAATTAGTTCTTGGCAAAGGGCTCAACTACGCAGTGGCGCCAAAACGAATTAATAAACTTGATTTAGTTACAGCTATAGAAGAGACTTGTCAAAAACTTCCAGAAGACATTAGACAGGAATACAGAATTAGAAACAAAATCATACTAGAACGACCTTACACAATCAGACAAAATATATCCAAACAAGAAAAACATTCACTACACACACTAAAAACCGATAACACAATTAAAATTCTACCTGCAGACAAAGGCAACGCCACAGTAGTACTTGACACAACCACATACAACGAAAAACTTTTAACACTAATTAGTGAGGGACAATACACTAAACTAAATAAAGATCCAACACATACAATAGAAACAAAAATATACAGAACACTTTACAAACACAGAGAACAATTTACAGATTTTGTAAGACGTACGCTAACACCACACTACAGTAAACCACCACATTTTTATGGATTACCAAAGATACACAAACCAAATGTACCACTTAGGCCAATAGTTAGTTCTATAGGTTCTCCTTGTCACAATTTAGCTAAATATTTACTTAAGATACTGACTCCTATATCAGGAAATACAGACACGTATATAAAGAACACGCCCCATTTCCTTGAAAAACTTAAAGAAGCAAACATAAACACACAACACTTAATGGTTAGTTTCGATGTAGTTAGTCTCTTCACTAATGTTCCAGTAGACAAAACACTCAACATCATTAAACATAAGCTACAAAACGATAACACATTACATACACGAACAACATTAAACGTTGGTACCATTATGGAACTCTTAACACTATGCATTAAAACGACATACTTTCAACTAAACAATGAATTTTACCAACAAGATTTCGGGATGGCAATGGGTTCACCTTTATCTCCCATTGTTAGTAACATTTTTATGGAAGACTTTGAACAACAACATGTCTACACGTACACCAACAAACCAGTAGTTTGGTGGAGATATGTCGATGATGTTTTTGCAATTTGGCCTCATGATATAGATGAGGTGGACAAATTTCTTGAACATATTAACAGTAAAGAAACCTCCATCAAATTCACATTAGAAACAGAGCAAAACAATCAGTTACCCTTTCTTGATACACTAATCACACGCACAATAAATACTTTTGAAACATCAGTATACCGTAAGAAAACCAATACTAATAGGTACTTACATTTTAATTCTAACCATCACAAAAACATAAAGACAGGCGTTGTAAAAAGTCTTTACGACAGAGCCAAAGTTGTTTGCTCTAATGATACAATTTTCAAAAAAGAGAAAGAATTTATTATTAATGTTTTACAAGATAATGGCTATCCAGAGACTCTTGTTCGGAACATTTTCAATACACGAAGCAATGCCACACACATACAAAGGAATGACACTCAAAAATATAATACTCTTACTATACCATATATTCCAGGCATATCTGACAAAATTAGACGAATTGGAAATAGATTCAATGTTAGGACGGTATTCAAAACGATGAATACTTTACGGTCAGTTCTTACAAAAACTAAACCGTTCAACGAAGAACAGCATTCAAGGAATTGTATATATAGTATTCCCTGTGAATGCGGGAAATATTATATCGGTGAAACATCCAGGCCTTTAGCAGTAAGAGTTAAAGAACATAAAAATATGTTGAAAACGTATCAATTCAATAAGTCTAAGCTGGCAGAACATGCTTGGGATGAAAACCATAAAATACAATGGGACAACACAAAGATCTTGTCTAAAGAATCGATGTCAACAAGGCGAAAAATTAAGGAAACGGCATACATTTTACTTAACGAAGAAAAATGCGTGTCGTCTTTCTCAATATTTTTAGACAATAGTTGGCTATCGATTCTTAAAGATGAGATCAAGTAGGTACAGATATCAACAAACGTCAATGTCAGAAAATTCATTGGAGGTTGGTCGTTTTTTCTTCCAGTGAAAAAAAGATAAGTTCTTGTTAGTTTTAATTGTTATTCGTTGATAACGAGGGCAGATTGTCCCTCGAAACGTTCGTTGTTAATATTTTCGTTATTTAATATTTTAATTTGCAGAGTGGCGAAATACCCATATAAGAAAATGAATTATGAATTCACGCCACAAAGAAGTTTCAGAGATTATGTTATTAGAGGTTAGGTTTTCGGTTTGCATCGTGAGTAGTAAACAATGCTGTATCGCAAGTATGTATTCCCGAACTTTCTAGTACAAGTATGCACGATAGTGTAGGAGTTTGAACTTGGCATTGGCCAATATTCGCGATGTGTCTGGGACTGGCTTAAGGCATATTCTCTTCAGGTGCACAGTCGTTGAGACGTCTATAATATCTGTTAAGGCGAATGCTAGACCAATAAACCACAACTCGTGTCAGTGTGATCTACGTCTACGGTCACCGCCCTCGCAAGACCAACTTCACGAGGCATTTATGGGAAATGAGCATCCCAGGTTATCCAGGTGCGCTCCCTGAATTACTGAAAATTATTCTTGTTAAAAAGGAATTTCGGCGTAGACCGCGTAGTCTTTGTAGATGAAGGCCCAGCATTTTCTGGTTTAATCTGCCTGGTACCTTGTCGAGCAAGGATCCACGCGATGACTATGCTCTCTATTCGCTCTTGTTATTTGAGTACCTTGACAACGAGGATACTAGGCAGATTTGGACTTGTTGCTGTTTGTGCACCCATATTGACTAACGTTTCGCAAGACATTGCAGCTTGAATCGTCAGAGTGAAAGTCGCAAGATGCAAGCTGCAATGTCTTGCGAAATGTTAGTCAATATGGATGCACAAACAACAAGGCCAAATCTGACTACGTTGTCAAGCTACTCAAACAACACAAGTCACCAAAGAGCATAACCATCGCGTGGGTTCTTGCTCGCCATCACGAGGTGCAAGGCACATTAAGCCTGAACGTGCTGGGCGTTCATATACAAAAACCACGCGGTCTAAACCGAAATTCCGCGAATGCCTTGAACACTGATAATTGTTGATAATCACTGATGATCAGGTCAAGGATTAGCGATCATCTCGCCTCATGATCGCTAATCCAAGCACATAGTGCACTAACACGGTATCGAGTCGGCACCAACCTAATAATGAAATAATGAGCAACGATTGAAACAATAAAGCTCTACAATCAGCAGCAATATCAAACAGTGTTAAAGTCGGCTGCATAATAAAGCTAAACGCCACAACTACAACATATCATCAAATCTAAAAACTCGCAGAATTGATATACTAGTTGCAAACATTATTATTATTTTTTATTACTAATTTATTTAGTAATCAGAATAATACACAATTCTATGAGCTAAAGTGCTGACGGTTACTAGATGTACTAGTGACAAAGTACATGATCAGGAAGATATCCAATGATACCACCTGTAGAAACTTAAATAGATAGAAAATACAATAACTTAAATTAGTTTACTTGGCCTTTTGTTAATTACTGGTTTTAAAAGTTGTTCAATTAGCGGGTTAGGATGGTTGTTTAGAACAGCATGATGCGTGATGGATTTTTTATGGATTTCTTCTTGTACTGTTGGAACATGTAAATCTGTATGTAGTGTATGATTTGTTACATACTAGGGAGCGTCTGCAATTTGACGGAGTTCCTTATTGGCTTGATGACTGCTTTTTATATCGGAATTTTGTTCTCCATAGATTCCCGTGATTTTCTTCCTATCAGCCACTGTAGTTCTCTTGTTTTGATTTCTACTTGTTTTCTCTTTTTTGTGATGTTTTGTTTCCAAGTCAGTTTAGTATCTAAGTGTAGTTCTAAATATCTTACTGTTGCTGTTGGTATTTGTACATGGTTTATTGTGACTGCAAGGCATACTTCTTTGCGGGGAGGGTGAATGTAATATGCGCAGATTTGTTTTAGTTCACTTTTATTTTCCATTTTGCTAGCCATTGTTGGAGGTTGTTTAGGTAGCTTTGTGTTATGTTTGAGGCTATTTGAGGATCTTTGTGGCAAGAGAGACTAGCCGTATCCCTGTATAATCGCATTTTGTGCCATTGGTAGATCTGACGTGTACAAGACATACAGCAGAGGTCCAAGAACGCTGCCTTGTGGCACTCCTGAATTGATTGGAAAATAAACTGCTCAAGTACAGGTCTAAAGAGTAGCTTCAGCACTGCGAAAACATTAAGTATTATAGTGCACCCAGAATGTGTAGTTGTGACCACCGAACTTCTGTAGATGGCGCCAAGTGGACAAGCCGCCACTGTGCTAAAATGCTTGGAAATTTTGCAATGTGGAAAATCGCCACCTTTCGCCAAAACCAAATAGCGCATGAAGGTGCTCGGGACCTTAGCAACAACTTTGCCCCCTTTCAAAATTTCGATATCTGTAGCCGTTCGAAAGTTACAGGCGATCCAGACAGACAGACGGACGGACGGACGGACGGACAAAACGTTCGCATAAGTACGCTGAAGCTACTAATAACCAGATTTTTCTTCATTTACCTCAGTTTGAAATTTTCTCTCGTTCAGGCAAACATTATTGAACCAGTATCATATTCACTCCAAAGTACAGAACCACTGTTATTTCTCCTTTTCAAGTTGGAGGAGCGTGATTTTAATCTTTGCACTGCCATTTTTTTGAATATGCAACTTTGTACGCATATCTTACTACTCCAACGTGGGTGATACTGTCAAACAAAAACTTCCATGAAAGCTGATGAATTTGACGAAATTTGTATTCTGGATGCTGGGAACGAAGATGGTCGGTGAAAGAATAAAAAATAGCAGATTATCGTGAATTTTTGGTGGATTGCTATGACTAAAGCTGATAATTATATGCACCCAAATGTACAAAAATATGCGCATATATATGCATAAATTTTCTTGAGTACTATATGCACCCAAAGTTACAATATATGCACCCAAAGTTACAATATATGCACCCAAAGTTACAATATATGCACATAATATGCTCTCTTTTTTTTGAAAATAAGTAGAAGTATTCTAAATAAAGTAAAAATGTAAATTATTTTGTATGAGTATATTTATTTCTCTAATTTTTATTCAAAGACGTCATTCATTTTAACGTTTGACTGTATAGACATGGACTGCCAACTCCAACTTCACGTTGTAAGCCAACATAAAAATGATATTTCCTCTAATCCCGCCAGACTATTATTTACCCAACACTCGAAGTTTGACTCTTGAAATAGATTTTATGTTGGCTGATTTCTTCTACATTGCTTCTATGAGAAAAGTGGGGATTGCTGGCAGTCTATGTTTATATAGTCAAAGATTGTAACAGGGACTTCGCCTATCCTCTGCTTATTTTGATGCCCGCACTGCACTCCAGCGGCAGCAGACGAATGTATATATCACACAAAATCTTACTAATAAAGTTAATGAAATAATAAATTTTACAAAAAAAATTCAAAAAGTTAATACATTACAAATTATTGCTAAATACATATAACCAAATATGCGAAATCCAGAAAGTATGCTCCAAAACGTGTAAATATGCAAAATACGCAAAATGAAACTTGGCTTAAACATAATTAGTATACATATATATGTAAAAAGTTTAGTCGGCATATCAATTATACAAAATATGCATTTGCCATATAATATCAGCTTTAGCTATGACCTTAAGCATATACCCGTTCAAAGGAGGTTTAGTAACGAATATAAAATTATTGATATTTGCACGGTGCACATGTGTAAGGTGCTTTACTCATTAAAGAAAAGAAAAATGTCCAGTAATGCAAGCAAATTTTCAAAATAAAACTCTTCACTTCTCACTCCAAACGTGGATTTCACATTACCTGGAATTACTATAGATGTATGTAGTATGTATAATCTGTAACCAGAAAATTTACCTTGCGGTGTAGAGGCTGGTGCTTTATACACTTGCATCGGGCGGTACAATGCTCAACTTGCCGCGGATTCATAAATTTTATAAAAATATCTAAAATTCACCACATATCGGAATTATTTACTATAGAGCGTGATTCTAAACTCGAAGTGCGAAGTGGTTTGCTAACTTAACTAATATTGGTTCAATACTGTTGCTGTCTTGGTGTAATCATTAACTAACGATAGTTGTTAGCATTGGTATTATGCAATCGCAGTTGCATTGGTTTAAGGAAAATTGCAGAAAGTTAAGAAAACTTAGCTAAGTTAAAAACATATTTTTGGAGAAAATGAGGAGCTATGCCTATTTCAACCAAAAATTCTATACGGTCAGATTGAAGCGAATTTTAAAATTTTTAAACCACACCAGCCATAATGGGGACACTTAGTTCTCATTAATGAAACTTTTAACACACACATCATGCAAGGTTTGATTTTACGTTCCTCGTAAAGGCCACTCAAGGAATTTAAATCCATGTAGCCCGAAGGTGAAGCATTTCTATGGTATAATTAAATTAAAAGCGATGACGTAATAATTAACGCACGCAGGCTAATTTTTCTCTCGTGGTATGGCTTGGGTGTGTTTCGGTGATAAAACGGGCCAGTTTTATGGTTGTTTTCCAAGCATTTAGTGGGCACTGAAAATTCTGTAGTAATCATTGCTTTTGCTTTCCGGGGCAAAACAACAATCCAGGACAGAAATACTTAAATAATGACTCCCACAAGTCGAACGCTCATTTCACAATCATGCGGCTGCACAAACACCAATTATGCTTATCAGCCGTTTGTAATACTCTGCCTCGTTATTTCCGCTGTGTAGGCAAAGGTCTGTGTATGCATCATATTAATTTTTATTGGTAATGAACGGCGAAAGACTACATATTTCTAAATGGTGATTTTAATAGTTTCTAATATATGTGCATAGACAATTAATGCTAAAATTACGTTTTAACAATTTAAAAAAAATGCGATGACTGTTATTCGACGTTCAATCGTTCCTTTCCAGTAGCTCCATCTAATGTATGTGATTAAAAGGCTGTAATGCTTAGATAACGAGTTGATGTTGCTTCCTCAATTCTTACGGATATTTGCGAAAACAGTTAGTAAAAACGTGAGTGCTACTCGTTGTTTTATTTACGAACGGGTGTTAATGATGATTACACAAGACAACATCGTTTTGCTTTTTCTCGCTGTAATGAATAAGACATGTATTTTTGTAACGTGTAAAACTTACTGTTGCGCTTATGTTTCAACGCTATATTATTGTAATGCTTGGATGCTTCAGGCTTATGCAGTGCAAACAATGCCATAAACGACCAACATCAGAAATGCGAGTGCTACGAAGATTTTAAAATAGCTAGAAATGATAGAGAATGAAACGAAAACATACGATAACATATTGGATAAGGAACAGAAGACTTAAGGCTTAACAAAAAAGTTGTGTACAAGTCATTCAAGTAATGTGTATATGCACTAGTGATGGGCATAACCGGACAATTTTCATAACCGAATTATTTGCATTCGAATCATATTAATAACCGATTGATTATTTGAATAATCATTCGAATCAATTTTGGCTCTTGATTCGTTTCGATTAAGTCAGCCGGTTTGCCGGTTGGCGGTTCACCGTCATCTGCATCGGCATCGTAACTTGCAGATAGCAGAGGAACTCAGTTAATCGTTAATTATAATAATTGTATAAATGATTTTTATTTGATTTCTAAGGAGTTTAAACCATTGAGAATAGCTATATCAATACTAATCATGCCGAAATTATAAATACATATGCGAATACAAAGTATCTATTGAATTTATTTTTAGTTCCTAAAATTCTCTAGTAGCCGGTATATTTTAGCATCCGTAATTTATCTACGTTCAGCCTGCCGCGGTTCTAAGGACGCACACTTAAAATTTAAAACATCGAAATCCACTTCATATGACGACGGATGGGCATCGACTGCTCCGTTATTAAAAATTAAATATAAATCTGTTACGATATTGGAAAATCTTATTTCAGTTTCTGTTTATCCCTTATTAGGCATGATCAACCGCGTTTCGAAGCAAAAATTTAGGCCGTTATAAATTAATACCAACACAGCTTCGGCAAATCTCATCCTCAGCAGAGCGTTATCTTTAATAGGAACGGCCCCATAAATTTAACTGGTCGACTGGGAGTCTCAAATGTTTTAATAACATTAACAAGCAGCCGCGACATATTGACGTATTATTTACAGAAGTTCGATCACTCGCAGGTCGCTGAGATACGGCACGTAGTACGTATCAAGATGAGGTTATTTTTCATTGGAATACTTGGAACGAAAACCGAGTTACACAGGTTATTTCAATAACCGGATAACCGGTTATTTTTCATTCGAATAAGCCCATCACTATTAACTTTCACATCGCCTTAATGTCAATTGCTAATAAAGATCATACAATCCGTTTACTACTTAAAAAAGCACCAAATGTAATGTGTCTATCCACATGACATTTGTAGATTATCACCAAGCCATCTACTCCACCGACACATTGTCAGTTCTCGTGGCTCTAGATAATCCAAGAATAGACTCGATATATTCAAAAGCAATCGAAGAAACATTTTGTGAAACTACAGCCTTGCAAGTGAAACTTGACGTCGATATAAAGACATAAAGTTGATGTTAAAAGAGGAGTTCCTCAGAGAGACACTATCTTCCCAACACTATTTACTCTAGTATTGGAAAATCTATTCAAGACTGTGAGGTGGAAAAATTTGTAAAGGGCTTTACACGGAGCTTCCCTCGCAAGTGAAAGTTTTGAAATTAATATTTTGAAAAAATCAAAAGAAAAACTAATATTATTTTCTAAGGTATATATTGGGTCTCGACAACTCGGCTATATGCAAAATTTTACTTTTATTTCACTAATAGTTCTCGAGTTAAAGCAAAAATAGGCAGCATTTTTTATAAGTTGTTCACTCTATATATTTTACCGAAATTTTCTCCATATTACACCAGATAGACATACTCCGCATGTAAAATATCGCCTTTCTCCAACAAATAGTTTTTGAGTTATGCCGCCAACAGACAGACAGGCAGACTGACGAAATTGAAAAAAGCCTGTTTTTCGGCGATAGGGACCCTGAAACGCGAAGATCTGAAGAAATCTAGTGTGATTTTTTCTATCACTTTTTTGAGGGAAGTAAAAAGGGAGTTAACATGGATGGTTCCTATCGAAACCACCTACGTTTCGCGGATGATGTAGATTTGAAGGTGGTAAAATAACATTAACATCGATGGATTATCATTAAACCACCTACGTTTCCCGTCATGTTATATTTCGCGTAACCTTGAAAGTGGGATAAGAGGGGCATTAACAACGACGGATCCCGTTTAACCCACCTATGTTTCCCAGATTATATAGCCTTGAAGGTGGGAAAAGAAGGCCATTAACATCGATGGACCGTATTTAAACCACCGACGTTTTACAGATGTTATAGCCTTGGAGGTGGGCCAAGAAGGGCATTAATATCGATCTATCGTATCGAAAACGCCTGCTATAGCCTTTAACGGTGAGAAAAGAAGGTCATTAACATCGATGGGGACCCTATTTAAGCCACCGACGTTTTGCAGATGCCTTGAAGGCGGGCCAAGAAGGGCATTAACATCGATCGATCGTTTTTTACAGATTATATAGCCTTGAAGGTGGGAAAAGAAGGCCATTAACATCGATGGACCCTATTTAAACCACCGACGTTTTACAGACGCTATAGCCTTGGAGGTGAGCCAAGAAGAGCATTAACATCGATCTATCGTATTGAAAACGCCTGCTATAGCCTTAAACCGCGAGAAAAGAAGGTCATTAATATCGATGGGAACCCTATTTAAGCCACCGACGTTTTGCAGATGCCTTGAAGGTGGGCCAAGAAGGGCATTAACATCAATCGATCGTATTGAAAACACCAAATTTTTTACAGATTATATAGCCTTGAAGGTGGGAAAAGAAGGCCATTAACATCGATATGGACCCTATTTAAACCACCGACGTTTTACAGACGCTATAGCCTTGGAGGTGAGCCAAGAAGTGCATTAACATCGATCTATCGTATTGAAAACGCCTGCTATAGCCTTAAACGCTGGGAAAAGAAGGTCTTTAACATCGATGGACCCTATTTAAGCCACCAACGTTTTGCAGATGTCTTGAAGGTGGGCCAAGAAGGGCATTAACATCGATCTATCGTATTAAAAACACCTAAGTTTCCCAGATTATATAGCCTTGAAGGTGGGAAAACAAGGCCATTAACATCGATGGACCCTATTTAAACCAACGACGTTTTACAGATGCTATAGCCTTGAAGGTGGGCCAAGAAGGGCATTAAAAACGATCTATCGTATTAAAACACCTAAGTTCCCCAGATTATATAGCCTTGAAGGTGGGAAAACAAGGCTATTAACATCGATGGACCCTATTTAAACCACCGACGTTTTACAGATGCTATAGCTTTGGAGGTGGGCCAAGAAGGGCATTAACAACGATCTATCGTATTAAAAACACCTAAGTTTCCCAGATTATATAGCCTTGAAGGTGGGAAAACAAGGCCATTAACATCGATGGACCCTATTTAAACCAACGACGTTTTACAGATGCTATAGCCTTGAAGGTGGGCCAAGAAGGGCATTAAAAACGATCTATCGTATTAAAACACCTAAGTTCCCCAGATTATATAGCCTTGAAGGTGGGAAAACAAGGCTATTAACATCGATGGACCCTATTTAAACCACCGACGTTTTACAGATGCTATAGCCTTGGAGGTGGGCCAAGAAGGGCATTAACATCGATCTATCGTATTAAAAACATCTAAGTTTCCCAGATTATATAGCCTTGAAGGTGGGAAAAGAATGCCATTACCGTCGATGGACCCTATTTAAACCAACGACGTTTTACAGATGCTATAGCTTTGGAGGTGGGCCAAGAAGGGCATTAACAACGATCTATCGTATTAAAAACACCTAAGTTTCCCAGATTATATAGCCTTGAAGGTGGGAAAACAAGGCCATTAACATCGATGGACCCTATTTAAACCACCGACGTTTTACAGATGCTATAGCTTTGGAGGTGGGCCAAGAAGGGCATTAACAACGATCTATCGTATTAAAAACACCTAAGTTTCCCAGATTATATAGCCTTGAAGGTGGGAAAACAAGGCTATTAACATCGATGGACCCTATTTAAACCACCGACGTTTTACAGATGCTATAGCCTTGGAGGTGGGCCAAGAATGGCATTAACATCGATCTATCGTATTAAAAACATCTAAGTTTCCCAGATTATATAGCCTTGAAGGTGGGAAAAGAATGCCATTAACGTCGATGGACCCTATTTAAACCACCGACGTTTTACAGATGCTATAGCTTTGGAGGTGGGCCAAGAAGGGCATTAACAACGATCTATCGTATTAAAAACACCTAAGTTTCCCAGATTATATAGCCTTGAAGGTGGGAAAACAAGGCCATTAACATCGATGGACCCTATTTAAACCAACGACGTTTTACAGATGCTATAGCTTTGGAGGTGGGCCAAGAAGGGCATTAACAACGATCTATCGTATTAAAAACACCTAAGTTTCCCAGATTATATAGCCTTGAAGGTGGGAAAACAAGGCTATTAACATCGATGGACCCTATTTAAACCACCGACGTTTTACAGATGCTATAGCCTTGGAGGTGGGCCAAGAAGGGCATTAACATCGATCTATCGTATTAAAAACATCGAAGTTTCCCAGATTATATAGCCTTGAAGGTGGGAAAAGAATGCCATTAACGTCGATGGACCCTATTTAAACCACCGACGTTTTACAGATGCTATAGCTTTGGAGGTGGGCCAAGAAGGGCATTAACAACGATCTATCGTATTAAAGACACCTAAGTTTCCCAGATTATATAGCCTTGAAGGTGGGAAAACAAGGCCATTAACATCGATGGACCCTATTTAAACCAACGACGTTTTACAGATGCTATAGCTTTGGAGGTGGGCCAAGAAGGGCATTAACAACGATCTATCGTATTAAAAACACCTAAGTTTCCCAGATTATATAGCCTTGAAGGTGGGAAAACAAGGCCATTAACATCGATGGACCCTATTTAAACCAACGACGTTTTACAGATGCTATAGCCTTGAAGGTGGGCCAAGAAGGGCATTAAAAACGATCTATCGTATTAAAACACCTAAGTTCCCCAGATTATATAGCCTTGAAGGTGGGAAAACAAGGCTATTAACATCGATGGACCCTATTTAAACCACCGACGTTTTACAGATGCTATAGCCTTGGAGGTGGGCCAAGAAGGGCATTAACATCGATCTATCGTATTGAAAACGCTTAAGTTTCCTGGATTATATAGGCTTGAAGGTGGTAAAATGGCATTTACAATGATGGATTCTATTTAAGCCATCTCGGATTCTATTTAAGCCACCTCCGTTTTGCGTAAAGATCGTATTGAACCACCTGAGTTCCGCGGATGATCTTGAAGGTGGGAAAAGAAGGGCATTAACATCAATCGATCCTATTGAAACCACCTGTGTTTCACAAATGACAAACTTTGAAGGTGGTTAAAGATCGTAAAATGGATGAATCTTTTCTAAACTACCAACGTTTCGCGGATTCTATAGCCTTTGAAGATGGGAAAAGATGGACATTAATATTGATGGATTTTACTTAAACCACCTACGTTTCACGGAAAATATCTTGAAGCTGGAAAAGAAGGGAGTTAACATCGATGGATTCTATTTAAACCATCTAGCTTCACGGGAGATATAGCTTTGAGGTGGTGGAAGACTAACTTTAGCATGGATGGATGCTATTTAAACCACCTAAGTTTTGCGAATGCTATTACCTTTGGAAGGTGGGAAAAGATGGGCATTAACATCGATGGATCCTATTTAAAGCACTTACGATTCGTGGATGATACTGCCTTGAAGGTGGGGAAAAAGGGCATTAACGTCAATGAATTATATATAAACCATCAATACTTCCCAAAGAGCATAGCTTGGAAGGTGGTAAATGGGAATTGCGTCGAGGGATTCTATTTAAATTGCGTTTCGCAGGTGATAGAGGTAGCTTTCATGGTGGTCAAAGAAGAGAATTAACATCGATGAACTCTTTTTAAACCACCTATGTTTCACGGCTGAAATCGTTTTGATGGTGGTCAAAGACTGACATAAACATGGATGGATCCTATTTAAACCACATATGTTGCGCGGATGCTATAGCCTTGGAAGTTGGGAAAAGATGGGAATTAACAGCGATGGATTCTATTTAAACCACTTGCGTTTCACGGATGCTATTAACTTGAAGTTGGGAAAAGAAGCGCGTTAACATCGATGGATCCTATTGTAACCACCTTAAGTTTCGGGAATGATATTGCCTTGAAGGTGGGGAAAGAGTAGTATTAATATCAATGGATTCTATTAAACCACCTATGTTTCTCAAATGGCATAGCTTTGAAGATCGTAAAGGATCATTAACATGATTAATGATATAGGCTAAGTAAAATTCAGATTTCGTGGCGAAAGCAGAAGCTACTGAATGTCGGAAATATATAGTGTTAGTATCAATTATGCATCTTTTTTTATACAAGTTCGTGAATATATTGCATATTGGCAACCAAAGAGTTTTCTACTCTTAGGCACGTGCAATTGTGTGAAATACACTTGATTGCGATCAATATATATCGTTCTGAATATTATTCTAGCTTTGAAAATGGGAAAAGAAAGGCAGTAACAGCGATGGATCCTATTTAAACCACCTGTTTTGCAGATGATGTAGCTAGCCTTGAAGGGGGTAAAAGAAAGGCATTAACATTGATTAATCGTACTTGAACTATCTACTTTTCATACTCGGAAAAGCGCACACCGCCTGAGAGTCATAAAGTGGATAATGGTGTTAACCCTCTGAGATAGTTCTGAAAGGAAGAAATCAGACAAAAGAGCGACAGCTACGGATATAGTTGAATGGGTTGCTCAATTACAATGTCGTTGGGTTAGGTTCATAGCTAGGCAAGAGTGGACACAGGATCATTCGTTGGAGGTTGAGAAGAACAACGAAGAGAAACTCGGGGAGATCCCAATATTGAAGATACGACCAGTAGGGCATGGTTCCAACCAGTATAAGATAGAATATGGAAAAATTGAATAATCCTTCATCTAAGAGTGGATAGCGATAGATGAAGGGCGAAAAAAATTTCTGAGACATCAAGCAATAAAATCATTTCCTTAAAATAATAAACATTTCAATAAGTAATCAAACTTGTTACATTTTGTTAGGTCTATAATGGCTACCTCTTAATTGTTGATTCTTTACACTGGGAAAGATTACTTCGTAGTAGATATATGGCAAATATCAATACAGAATTCCTGTAATAAATGCAGCTTATTGACACTGCCCATAAACATGAGTAATCGAAGTCATGAGTATGACCTTGCATAATCTAGTAGGACAGTGTTAATTAGCCGCTGCTAATTAATTGCATAAACGCTTTCATACGGATCTGTTTTTCTAATGAATTGATTACATAATCATTTACCTCGTAATTGGATGGATCTTCACATCTTTATCGTGCTTTGACAGGAAATATATACATATATAATTAGTATTTAGAAGAAGCTGGAAAAAGCTGCAGTTGCTGAAGTAAATATAAGGTTTGTTTCCATAATTAGCTTAGTTGCTTGAATCGGAACCGATTCATTTAAGTTTATTCATTAGCAGGTAGTCGTTCCTTCGTTGTAATTGTGTGGTGGGGAAGAGTTGAAAAATAAGTGTTAAGAAGTTGACAAACCCAGCAAATGAAGTAATCGCTATACAAATACAAATTATCTATTCAGCTGTAATCTAAACTGTGTAGCCTTCGTACACATTCACCTGGGTTGGTAGTTGGTATTATTTATCGCTATTCAGCAGTTAAATTTAGGCAGAACAAGTGAAAGTTGCTACACTGATTAAATTCTGGGGCACTGATTTTGGACAATGGAGGAGGCGGGTGGTAGAGAAAATAGCACAACCACACACACAACCAGTTAGAAATTTTTTAGTGTTCGCGATAAGTAATGTAATATACGCTCAACAGTAAATTACAGTAGTTAGAGTTGAGTACAACAATTTCCAGAAACAGTAGTACATCGTTTCGCTATAAATCTAAAATCGCCGTTATATAATAATATTAATAATGCATGAAAGAGTTAAAAGACTGCGTTAGTTTCACAAAAGACTGCGTTAGTTTCACTGCGCTGCTGGCCTACGGCCAACGGCTATGATTTTGTTGCTTTTATACTGATTCAGGTAATAACTAATTGCTTCATGAATAAATGCATTCTGTAACGTGCTAACAATTGGAGAACTTGTTAAAATTGATTACCCTTTGTACATCTACTGTTGATAGATAGAAAATCCATAGCGGTCAAATAAGAAAATGATTGGCTGTGGTTGATTTAATAGTGTCGAAAATTTATACATTTTGTTAAAACACTTGCTGCAAACTTCATGTGAACATTGAAACGTGATAGCGTAAATATTTGCTGTTGAGTAGATTTATTATAAATTTTCCAAAAAGAGCATAAACGCTTGCCGACACTTTACTATAAATTGATTTAAAAGTTACTACACATTCAAACGTGTTATTACACATTTCTTAAGATTTCCGTGCAAAATTGGAATAATTTTAGAAAATTTGTTGCAGAAATTGAGAAGTGATGGCTAAAATGTTTCCATCCCAATTGTTGTAAATGTCTTGAAATTTACTGGAAACTTACTAGAACTAGATTGCAAATATGCTGCAACCTTTATTATTGTTTTGCCAAATTCTCACATATAATCTCATAAGAGCATTAATTCTTTCCGGAAATTTTTTTGAGTGCGTTCCAACAACGTCGTATTAATTTGCCCGAGCGGGACGCGAGGGCAAATTGGACGTTGTTGAATGCACTCAAAAAAAATTCCGGTTATGAATTAATGCTCGAATGCAGATTCGGTAAGAAAATCGTAACGATACAAACCCTAAAAAGAAGTAATGTCTACCTACAAAAAAATTCCAAGAAATTTTGTTGTCTTGGTTACGGCTCGTGAACTAATTTTTCTATTGGTCATTAATGAGTGTCGTACGATTTTATTTGAAATTTATTAAAAGTTGACTGAAAATTCATGCCAAGTTAGATGGGAAATTAGGATACAAGCTTGCTGACATTTTGTCAGAAACTTGTTTAAGAGTTACTGCGAATTTAACCATCATATCAGAAATTTATAGCAAATTTGCTGAAAGTTGATAGAGGATATGCGATTGCTGACTTGTTTAGAAGTTACTACAAATGTGTCGACATGTCAGTAGAAATTTACCAAAATTTCGCTACAAGCCTGTTGAAAGTTTATAGCACTTGCTGAGAAGGATGTCAAGTTTTACATAATATTGAAAATTTACTGAAAATCATCAAGACTTTCGCTGAAACTTACCCAAAATGTTCTGCAATTTTCTTGAAACTTAGTCTGCAATTTCGCTAATAAATTGTTGCAAATAAAACGCAAAAATACATTTTTGAATCAGTTTTGGAATTTATGTGGGTTACATGTTACATACACATTGTTAAAAACGCGGGATTTTGCAGAATATTTAAAGTTAAATTCTAACAAGTTGCCAGTTAATTTTCAGGGAATTTCGAGAAACTTTGAGGAAAGTTTAATAATTTTTAGCAAGTTTGAAATAAATTCAATAAATAAGTGTTTGCAATGTTTTCAGAAAATTTACAGGCTGGTGGTTTTATTTATTTTGCAGTCAATTTTCAGCGAATTTAAAAAAAGATCTACAGTAAACTGTCGAAAGTTTGTCAACCTTTATTAGCATCTTGAATGAATTTAAAACAAGTGGTGGCAAGATATTAAGCGATCAATCGCGTTACAATATTTTTAGCAAGTTTGGACCGATTGTGTTTAATAAAAACTGCACTAAATTTTCGAGTAGTTTTGTAGCGAATGTTTTCAGATTTTTTTGCTTGTTAGTCAATTTGATATACCTAGCTTAGTTTGCAGTAAATTGCATATAGCCACTTCAGCAAGTTTGCAAAATTATCAGCCAACTTGCAACCAATTTTTAGCAAATTTTTAGTTCATTTCTAATAAAATTATGCAAATTATTAGCAAGATTTCAGAAGATATTCCTGAAAGTTGTAGCAAATTTGTAGTAAAGCTGCAATAAGTTTGCAGGCAATTTTCAGTTCGCAATCAAGTTTCAACAAATCTTTAAGTTAATTTTCAGGAAGGTTTATTAAATCTTAGTGAAGTTGCAGTAGTAAATCGTGAATAAATTTATCATTTTTTGATAAACTGTAATTACAGAAATTTTCAACACATTTGCAGTGTAATATTACGAGTAGTAACTAGTTGGTAATCAATTTATTGTTAGCTAGTTTTCAGCTTTTGACTACATTTTGGCAAGTTGTGGTTACAAGTTTTTAGTACCTTTACAGGAAATTTGTGCTGTTTAAAGAATTTTTGAAAGCCTAGAGCAGCTGTTAATAAGGTTTGCTTGCAACCAAGCAACTCTCAGCGAGTTTGCATCCAATTGCAGTCAATTTTTAAGGAGTCCACCTAATTTTTAGCAAATCTTTAGTAAACTTCTAGCAACGTTTATTAAATTTATTAGCAAGTTTAATAAGTAAGCTTTACTAAATTTGCAATAAATTCTTGACAAATTGAATGACAGTTTACAGTCAATTTTCAGCAAATGGTATTCAGTTTTTAATAAGTTGGAAGTAAATATTGTTTAATAATCTTCAATAAATTTAGAATAAATTATTCACGTAGTTTTTGCAAATATGGCAGCTATGTTATAGCAATTTTGTGGTAATTTTGCAACAATTTTTAATATATAGCAGTAAATTATTGGGTAGTTTGCAGGGGACAGTACAGTACATTTTTTAATGAATTGTCAGCAAGTTTTTAGGAACTCGAGCAAGTTTGCAGATTTTTCAGTAAAGTGTCAGCAGTTTTGTAAATAAAAAGGCAGTGAATTTTGGACAAGGTGTATAGAGAATTTTAGCGAATTTGTTGTGCTTGATAGATAATTTGCAGTATATTTTAAACTAGTTGGCAGTCAAGTGCTAGCAGGCAATTTTCAGCAGAAAGCCTTAATGTGTTTGCAGTGAAATTTAGGGAATTTCGAGTAGTTTCATAGCGAAATCCTTAGTTAACTTTAAGGATTATTTATTTATTAAGTTTTTAGCAAGTTGGAAATAAATTTTCAATAAATTTAGAATTTTTTTTTTTGTAAAGTAATAAACTTTCTATTATGTTGCACCACATTTTTGCATTAAACCAGTAAATTGTGCACTAGTTTCGTAGGTATTCAAATTTTAGTAAATATATTGCATTTGTAAGCTAATTTCTAGTAGCTTTTAAACTAGTTCGACAATAAAATTAGATATAGCAAACATTTTCAGCGAGTGTTTGTTAGCCAGCTTGCAGCTAAATTTTAGGAATTTTTAGAACATTTTTATACTCGACAAAATTTCAGATAATTGTGAAGATGGTTGTATCAAATTTGTAGTAAAGTGTGATGTGAATTTTCAGCGAGTTTGCAAGCAATCACCCGTTAACTTTTAGGAATGCTTATTAAATGTTTACCAAGTTGGCAGTACATCATCGATAAATTCATAGCAAATATTTGAGAAACTATTATTTTGTCAGCAAATTTTGCAGTAAGTTTTTTTAAAACAAAATTTCATAATTCAGCCGCGTTTTTGCAAGTTATCAAGTTTTTGGAAACTACAATAAATGTTAAGTACGTATATACATCTTAGTAATTAAAAATGATATGTTTAGTAGTTTTTAGTAGTTTGCAGTGGGTTTTATCAAAGTTTGCAGTAAGCATACCTTTTGGCAAGTTTCCAAGCAAGTTTGCATAACATTTTTAGGTAGAACAAATTATTGACAAATTTTATGAAAAGATTTCAGCTGCTGTAATTTTTAGCAAGTTTACAGCAATTCTTTGAACCACAATTATAGTAAATATTGGATATGTTTGAGGGTTGTTTGCTATATATGACCCCCACCTTGTTGAAGAAGTTCTTGGATGCATTTTCTGAGTGTGATTCAAATCAACTTTCAGCAAGTTTGCAGCAAATTGTTATCTAGCTTATAGCGAATTTTCAGAAGAAGTTTTAGTAAATGGCTATAAATTGCAGAAAATTTGTAGCGAGGTTTTAATAAGTTTTGTAGTAAATTTGTAGCAAATTTTAATTTTAAATAAATTTCTAGTAAGGAGTGATCACCACCAAACTTACAAATAATTGATCAATTTTATGAAAAGATTTTAGCTGTTGTATCAATTATTTACAAGTTTGCAGCAATTATTTTTGAACACAATTGCAGTAAAGTTTTACAAGCTCGGAGTAAAGCTACGTGTTTTTAGATTCAAATAAACTCTCAACAAACTTGCAACAAATTGTCATCTACCTTGCACCAAATTAAATGTAGTCATTTTTTAATGGGTTGCCACGTTGGCAGTGCATCCTTGATAGATTTACAATAATTTTTACTAGTTTTGAGCTGCCACTTGACATGGTTACAGTGGAATTTTAGTTAATTTCTAGCAAATGCACTAACTTTTAAACAAGTTCTCAGCAATTTGGTAAGTTTATAGTCACTGCCTGCAAGTTATTAGCCACTTGCAGTAAATGCTCAATAAATTTCGATAAATAAATGATTCCAGCAAATTTTTAACAATTTGCAAATCCTCTAAATATTTAATTTAATTTAATTTAATTCGCACTCAGCCAACAGCCGTTAGGCCAATTATAGGCGTCGCTGTGCAGTTATGAGGACTTCCAACCCCACTAACGACTGTCATGATGTTGTATGACCGCCGGGACCAACTTTTTTCCGTGATAGCCGTACCACGAGGCGCCGAGAGATGCAGCCGTGGAACTCCCATCCAAGTTCTGACCAGAGACAGCGTTGCTTAACTCTGCTGATCGAACGTGGACGCTTCTTCAAGTTACACCACTCGGGACCCTAAATTTTCAGTTAATTTGTAGTAAGGTTTGATCAGTGTGGAATTAAATTTTCAGCAAATTTCCTGTAAACTTTCAGGAAAGTTCATTAAATTATTAGCAAGTTTAGCAAGTAACATTCATTAAATTTACAACAATTTATTTCATCTCTTGGGCAACTTTTCAGCAGGTTTGTAACAACATTTTCTGAAGCCGGCCACAGATGCAGAGGCTTACTGTAATACTTGCATGTGCATTCCAAACAATTCACTCAAACACGCGTATGTGTGGTTGAAACCTTAAGACTTACTTGGAATGTGCATTCCAATAAGTCTGTCACAAGAATGTCTGGCGCTGCGTGATTTTTTCCCCGTACAGTTTTGAAAACCCCTACGTGTGTGGTGCAAAACTGCACGCGTAACACAGTTCTATCGAGTGTCGTGCCCAAATAATATGTGACATTAGTACGATTGCTGTACCTTTTTTTTCTTCACAGTACAAGCGCACGCCACTGCCATCAAACAAAGTTCGTATTCTGGTAAAACCGACGACATTTAGTACAGACGGTCAACTTAAAACTAGAGAAAAGTCGCTACGTATGTGGCACTAAACAGAGTACACGCATTTTGCACAGGTTTGCTAGTACATTCAAAAATGCACACGCCAGTCTCTGCATCTGTGGCTGGCTTAAACACAATTCGAGTAAATTTTCTACAAGTTTGCAACGAAATTTGCAATGAATTGTCCGCTATTTTGCAGTAATTTTTAAACAACTGTGTAATTTTTATAAGATTCTACCCACTTGATGAGATTCAAAGCGATTTTAAACAAGTTTGCACCAAATTTGGAGTAAATTTGTAGTAAATATTCAGAGAGTTTGCTACCAATTTTCAGCAAATTTGTAGTTAATTTTCAGGTACCTAGGTTTATTTATTATATTTTTAATGGATTGCCAGTACGTCTTCAATAGATTTCCATACAATGATTGACCAACTTCAAGCTATCAATAAGAGTAAATTTTTGGAAGATTTTATAGTATATTATTGCCTTAGTTCATTACCATATACACCTTTTGGTCAGACTTAACCCTTTGAGGACGGCAGAGGTTTTGACAACACTTGCTGGCTAGACGGCAGCGGGAAGCGTTTGCCACTCCGGTTGTTTCCACTCCTTAACATTAATGTATGTTTTACTGAAAAAGGTTAGCTTTTTTTAGTTCTCTTCTGTTAACGCAGCATAAGAGGGCCTTATTATTAGAGAAAACATTTGTATGTAAAAAAATTTATATGTAAACAGGGAAATAACAAAAATATGAAAACTAAAACAGACATGCTCCGAAAATTAAAGTTACAAGGTTCACATATATTATGTTCGGTACAAATTAGTAGCAAAAAAATATGAAAACGGTATGAAACTACGGTAGATTCCAGTCCAAACACGCTTGCCACTCTAGTGGTTTTCCATTAGGCGCGCACTAAAATTTTTAACCACTCTATTAGTTTCACGTCACGAAAAGATTAGTCTTCTTCCTTGTGATTGCGCTTGGTTACCAACCACTCAGTAGTTTTTTGTCACGAAAAGGTTAAAGTCTTCTTCCTTGTGATTGAGCTTGGTTACAAACCACCCCAGTAGTTTCTTATCATTAAAACGTTATAAAGTCTTCTTTTTTGTAATTGCGCTTGGTTACAAACCACTCCAGTAGTTTCCCGTAATTAAAATGACAAAGTGTTCTTTCATGTGATTCCGCTTGGTTACAAACACCTTCAGTAGTTTCCCGTCATTAAAAGGTTATAACGCCTGGTTGCAAACCACTCCAGTAGTTTCCCGACACGAAAAGTTTAAAGTCTTCTTTCTTGTGATTGTGCCTGGTTACAAACCACTCCAGTAGTTTCTTGTCACAAAAAGATTAAAGTCTTCTTCCTTGTGATTGCGCTTGGTTACAAACCACTTTATAAGTTTTCCATCACGAAAAGGTTAAAGTCTTCTTCCTTGGGATTGCGCTTGGTTACAAACCACTTAGTAGTTTTTCGTCACGAAAAGGTTAAAGTCTCCTTCCTTGTGATTGAACTTGGTTACAAACGACTCCAGTAGTTTCTTGTCATTGAAACGTTAAAGTCTTCTTCCTTGTAATTGCGCTTGGTTACAAACCACTCCAGTAGTTTCCCGTCATTAAAAGGTTAAAAGTCTTCTTCCTTGTGATTGCACCTGGTTACAAACCACTCCAGTAGTTTCTCGTCACGAAAAGATTCAAGTCTTCTTCCTTGTCATTGCGCTTGGTTACAAACCACTCCAGTAGTTTTGCATCACGAAAAGGTTCAAGTTTTCTCCCTTGGGATTGCGCTTGGTTACAAACCACTTAGTAGTTTTTCGTCACAAAAACGTTAAAGTCTCCTTCCTTGTGATTGAGATTGGTTACAAACGACTCCAGTAGTTTCTTGTCATTAAAACATTAAAGTCTTCTTCCTTGTAATTGCGCTTGGTTACAAACCACTCCAGTAGTTTCCCGACACGAAAAGGTTAAAGTCTTCTTCCTTGGGATTGCGCTTGGCTACAAACCACTTAGTAGTTTTTCGTCACGAAAAGGTTAAAGTCTCCTTCCTTGTGATTGAACTTGGTTACAAACGACTCCAGTAGTTTCTTGTCATTGAAACGTTAAAGTCTTCTTCCTTGTAATTGCGCTTGGTTACAAACCACTCCAGTAGTTTCCCGTCATTAAAAGGTTAAAAGTCTTCTTCCTTGTGATTGCACCTGGTTACAAACGACTCCAGTAGTTTCTTGTCATTAAAACGTTAAAGTCTTCTTCCTTGTAATTGCGCTTGGATACAAACCACTCCAGTAGTTTTGCATCACGAAAAGGTTAAAGTTTTCTCCCTTGGGATTGCGCTTGGTTACAAACCACTTAGTAGTTTTTCGTCACAAAAACGTTAAAGTCTCCTTCCTTGTGATTGAGATTGGTTACAAACGACTCTAGTAGTTTCTTGTCATTAAAACATTAAAGTCTTCTTCCTTGTAATTGCGCTTGGTTACAAACCACTCCAGTAGTTTCCCGACACGAAAAGGTTAAAGTCTTCTTCCTTGTGATTGTGCCTGGTTACAAACCACTCCAGTAGTTTCCCGTCACGAAAAGATTCAAGTCTTCTTCCTTGTCATTGCGCTTGGTTACAAACCACTCCAGTAGTTTCCCGACACGAAAAGGTTAAAGTCTTCTTCCTTGTGATTGTGCTTGGTTACAAACCACTTCATAAGTTTTCCATCACGAAAAGGTTAAAGTCTTCTTCCTTGGGATTGCGCTTGGTTACAAACCACTTAGTAGTTTTTCGTCACGAAAAGGTTAAAGTCTTCTTCCTTGGGATTGCGCTTGGTTACAAACCACTTAGTAGTTTTCCATCACGAGTAGGTTAAAATCTTCTTCCTTGTAATTGCGCTTGGTTGCAAATTACTCCAGTACTTTCCTGTCACGAAATATTAATGTCTTCTTCCTTGTGATTGCGCTTGGTTACGAACCACTCCAGTAGTTTTCCATCACGAAAAGGTTAAAGTCTTCTTCCTTGGGATTGCGCTTGGTTACAAACCACTTAATAGTTTTTCGTCACGAAAAGGTTAAAGTCTCCTTCCTTGTGATTGAACTTGGTTACAAACGACTCCAGTAGTTGCTGGTCATTAAAACGTTAAAAGTCTTCTTCCTTGTAATTGCGCTTAGTTACAAACCACTCCAGTAGTTTCCCGTCATTAAAAGGTTAAAAGTCTTCTTCCTTGTGATTAGTGATGGGCATAATCGGATGATTTCAATAATCGGAATGTTCCATTTCGGAATGTTTATAAAATCGGAATATCATCCGATTATTTTACATTCCGTAAATGCAAGCAAGAGAAAACGAGCGAAACAACAACATGCGGAAGGAAGATGAAGTGCGTGCAAATTTGCGTCGCGTCGTAAGCTTTTATCTGCGTTGGCATCTATTGTTTGGGTTAGTAGGACGGCCAGTAAAACAATTTATGATTTTGAGTCGCACAGTGGCATATAAGAGGAAATAAAATATTTTTTCAAATTATTACAGTAGTTGCCTTAATAGACTTTCGGAAAATGGTAGTAATATTTTAAAGTTTAATGGCACATAAGGTACATAATAGATAGTATAAAACAATACATGAATTTGAAGTCTGTAAGGTGTACTATCTAATAATTAATCTACGAAATACCACTCCCATTAGTGCCATTCACTTATACACGTGCGCACACAGTGCGACCCATCGGCATTCACCAACCAGCATATAGCAGTCAAGTGAGTCAACACAACATTCCGAATTCCGTTCAGTTCAAATTGGCATTTCGTTTTCTCATTTTGTGTACCGAATAGTAAAATAATCGAATTCCGAAAAGTTCCGAAACATTCCGAAATAATCGGAACCTTCCGATTTTTTGAACAATCGGAAACTTTCCGATTATTCATTCCGGATAGGCCCATCACTACTTGTGATTGCACCTGGTTACAAACCACTCCAGTAGTTTACCGTCACGAAAAGATTCAAGTCTTCTTCCTTGTGATTGCACTTAGTTACAAAACTCATAATGTGCAGTACGAATGTTAGTTACTGGAATATGTTCACAGTGTTAATTTCACATATGTGCAAAGCAGAAAGTGGAGAGAGCTAACTGAATTTCGATGAATTTTTGGGTAATACATTATCTAGCATTAAATTTTTGCAGCCATTTCGTATTTGCGTGATTGCTTGTTAGACTACTTTTGATATTGAATTAGTTTGTATAAGTATTTTAAATCTATGTAATGTGTAATATCATTCAATTGCAAAGCTTCAGCTATATTTACCAAGAAAACCTTTTTGTTGCAGCTTCGGCCCTTAAATGCTACGCCTGCAATGGCTTCACATGCGGCTACGGCCTGCTCTCCTTCACCTATCCAGAAATAGACTGTGAAGATTCTAAAAGCGGAAGCCTGCTCGACGTCGTAGCCTCCATAGTCCCCAATCAGTGTGTCAAAATAACCGGGAAAGGTAACTTGCGAGTCGGTGTCACTTCTTTGCACTAACATTATCACTTTTTCCAGATGAGAACGGCAGCAGTTTTGTGATCAGGAACTGCACGACGTACACGAGCCAGGCCGGCTGCAACTTCATCGCATCGGCCATGCAGCTGGGCTCGAATCTGAAGGACCTGGACTGCTACACCTGCACGAGCAACCTGTGCAACTCGGCGCCCAAGTTTACAGGCATGGCAGCCGTCGGGCTGGTCGTCGCATGCCTGGCGTTCTTGTTTTAAGCCCATCGCTCATCTTTCACTATTTTTAGAAATCGATGTTGCTTTATTACCATGAATGTCTGCCATCAATGTGTATTATAATGAATACTATTTACTGTTCAGTTTTCGCTGTGAAATACCTCATTGTAAGAGATATATTCTTGTTAATGTCTACACATTAGAATGTTAAAGTTTTATTTTCGATATGCGTAGCTTGTAGGAGGTACAAATGGAGGAGTCGAATGTAGCTGTTTATTTTTTCCAACAAATTTTCAATAAAATTTTAATTTTCTACCGTGTTTGCTTTCTGCACTTTAAAAGTTGCGTTAGAGGACACTCCTGTTTAGGATAGATGCTAGCTTAGTGGGTAAGCACTTATCTTGAAAGAAATAATTATTAGTTTGCAAGCTAGATTGTGTGTATTTTTGTTTGTTATTTGTCGGTAGATTGTATAAATTATAAATTTTGATAAAATGACAAATTTAAAAAAAGTTGGTCAAGTTCTGACGAGAATCGAGTTTAATAGCAAAAACAAAGATGATTTTTGTATTGTAAAAAATGCACAAGTAAGTTTTTTTATTGTGTCTATGAGGGTATCTAGCTGCACAGTAGATAGAGAAACGGTTAAAGGGTATTTGAGATTTTTGCAAACAAATTTCTGCATTTTTTTTTAACTTAGTACTTCTAAAGTGAAAAAACTTGAGAATGTAGACATTATACAGTAGACAAACAAAAACCGACGCAATTAACTGGTTGTAAAAACTTATAGATTTTTTGATAATTGTGTAAAACACCACCGATTATGTATTATTTTAACATTTGTCAGAATGTGGATTAACATCTACCGAGTTATGAGAAATGTGAAGCCTTTCAAAGGCTAGTTAAGTTCATGACTTGATAAATTGCTGCAAAATACACACAAATAATGTGTTGCAGCAGTTGCTGTTGGATGCAGTTGGAAGTGTTTCCACTCGCTGGTAAAGCTAGGCAGTGGTAGTTTACATCAATTGTACTTAGGGATTACAAATTCACATAGGTGGTAAGTCGGTAGTAATCCACATCAGTGTTAGTCCTCACTCACTGCATTTAACAGTTTCATAGAACTAGATTTATTAAAAAAACCTCCACAACTCAAGAATGAGAAAATTAATAAATTGAACGTTTTCCTCTTCACTTTGTTACCAAGTTGAATAATAAAGAAATTAGACAAAGCTCAGCTATGTGCAAGTCTATGTGATGCAGAAAACAACTGTAGTAGTAAAGCAAGCTCGAAGTTTAACTTGTTGTTCTGTGTAATCGTTTCTCTATCTGCTGCAGCTTTCAATATCCCCATGACTGTATTAAAAAAAAATTAAAAACTGGCAATTACAAATTTAATGAATAAAAGAACAAATCAAATGGCAAGTGACTGTGACTACAGATTAGCGGCTTTGTAAATTAATAACATGAAAGCATTGATGTCGTATTAATAATGCAAGTAATACTTTGCAGGTTAATGCTCTGAATATCTAGTCACGTTGATTAAATAATATTGATTTGTTTTGTTCAAGAGTTCAGTATGCAGATAAACTCAATACCCACAACTTCTATCACAAACTTGATAACTTTTACTCGATGTTGCTAACTTCAAATATAACTTGTAAAATCAACATCGGCGTGTACAAATTGCACAGTTGGTAATTAATGGAACCAAAACGAGAAATTGTAAATGAAACTTTAACTTCCTCTGTAACAATAAACCATTGAACACTATTAAAAGGTTCATGTTGTGGCATTGTGTTAATGTACTATTAGACACGTCTTAGTTATAATTAGATTTATAATTATTTTTACTGACAATAAGATTACCTATTAATGTAAAATACAAGCTATAATGTAAATATGCTGTCGCTCAAGTTTGTTTCCAGAAGCATTCATTGTGATTTCATCTTCATTTGAGCTTTCCATGTGTATCATAAGCAGTTGCTCCGATCACCCCAACTATAAACTAGAAAACTAATTTTGTATATTATACTTTGGAACCAAAAACTCTGAACTAATAAAACATGCACAAATTGTAGTTTTTTCGTAATACCTGGCAATAAATGCCGCCTTATGGCTTTGGTGCAATCAAGTAATTAATGCAGCAAGGCGTTGAGTAATTTGCTGCCACCTGTTTGTTTCTGCATGAATTATTCATGGAAATTTTGGAATCAATTTGCAAGTGTAAAACTTGGCTGCAATAATTATTACGTACAATCTTGGTTACATTAGGATATAAAAGCTTGGTTTTATATGAGTATCTGAGTAATTTCTACCCTTGAAAAGGTATAAATTGTACCGTTGAATTTCATTATTTTGTATGTGATACCTGAGTTCTTTCAATATAAATTACGCAATTACACTGACTGTATAAAGTACTATGGATGTAATTGTCAGCATGTATTTTGACAGCTTAACATGCCCTAGTGTTACTAACAGCTCTGCAACCAATAATATTCGCAGCAGTGTTGACTACTAAATAATGCTATCGCCAACAACCGATAATCATAGCAGTTCAAACACAGCTGTACCAGTGATAAAACCGATATGCTCGAAACAATAGTAATAAGAAGTACTTTGACATATCATAAAGAGCACGGAGCAAGGTGGTTTAAAGGAGAGCACTTTCTACCTTGCTGTGTAAAGCTATTGGGTTGAGTTGTCCCCTTTGTTTGGTTGTCTTCTACAGATTTCCTTCCATTTCTTTATATCCTGCGTTATTCTTGACACTTCAGCCCATTTCTCTCTCCTCCCTTCCACCACCTCTTTCACCATCTTTCATCCATCTTCTTGGTTTGCCTTTCTCCAGTATTCTTGCTTCAAACATCTTTTTTTCTGCTCTTCCATTGTCCATTCTATGTACCTATATGTCCCAACCAACCAAACTGTTCCTCTTGCACTATTGTTTCCACTGATTTCACTTTTAAAACCTCCCTAAACACTTCGTTTCTTATTTTGTTTCTGCGCATTGTACTTTCTATCTTTCTTAGAAATCTCATCTCTGTACTTCTGATTTTATTTTTATGTTCCTTTGTTGTTGTCCACGACTCGCTTTCGTATGTTAGGACGGGGACCACAACACTAAGAACGTGGATTTGATCGCATTAAACAATCTCCCAGTAGCCTCCACTCTTTCTTTAATTTCATGGTCTAATTTACCATTGCTACTTATGCATACTCCGAGATATTTGTCGACGTCCACTTGCTCTAATTTTTTTTCTTTTATGGTGATACCGTGCGTTTGTGTTTCTGTGCTTATTATCATTGTTTTTGTATTGCCTGTGTTAATCTTCACGTTTTTTTTGTTAACTCTGCTTTGTATATCTCTACATTGTGTTGTAATAATTCTTCCTCTGTTCTTCCGAAGATCACAATATCATCTACATATAAAAGCCCCGTCACCTCAGTACTTTCCATTCTCCAGTAGTCTACGTGGTATTTTTGAACTTTTTTTTACTTTCCTTGATTGCTTCGTCTATTACCAATGTGAATAATAACAGGCTAAGCACCCAGCCTTGCCTCAATCCTACAGTTGTTCTGAATTCCTTTGATTTCTTGTTCCTCGATCTTACTATATTGGAGTTTTCTTTATATAGTGCTTTAACTGTTGTTACTGTTTCATCATCAATTCCTCTTTTTTTCAATGTTTTCCACACTTGTTCACTTTTAATTCTATCAAAAGCCAGCTGTAGATCTACAAAACAGATATGTATTTGTCCCTCTCTTTTTAATAGCTTTTTTTCTTATCTGTCTTAATATAAATATCTGGTCCTGCGCTCCTCTGCTTGCTCTGAATCCGCATTGCATATCTTCTATTGTGTCTTTTATGTTCTTCCTTATTCGTGATTCTAAAATCCTTGCATATATTTTGCCAGGTACACTCAATAACGTGATCCCTACATTCTTTTGTGTCCCCTTTCTTAAATAAAGGCACTATTATTCCAGTTTGCCAGTTTTTTGGTGCTATTCCTGTTTCTATAATTGTATTCATCAAGCTCAATAATCTTTCTTTGACTGTTTCCCCCATACTCTTGATCATTTCCTGTATTATCTCATCTATTCCTGGCATCCTTCCTATTTTTAACTTGCCTATGGCTTTGTCCAGTTCCTCCCCACTTATTTTCGGTGTTTGCTTTTTTACATTTTGCCTGTTTTGCTCTTCTTTCTCTTGTCCACTCAATTCTTGATTTGTTTCATTTTCTTCTTTCAGTTTTGCTTGGAAATGCGCTTTCCACCGGTTCATTATTTCTTCTTCCATCCTTGGTAGATTTCCCTGTTTGTCCTTTATATTTTTTAAAGTTGTTTCCTTCTTCTTCAGTTGTTTTAAGGTACCATAAAATAGTTGCTGATTTTCTTGAAATTCTTTTTCATTTTATTTCCGAAATCTTTCGATGATTCCTACTTTGCTGTCTTAACCATTTCCGTGACGTCTGTGCTGGCTGTCTTCTAGTTGTCATAGTCTTCTTTTACTCCGAGAATATTTTTTCCATTTTTCTTTTTTATTTTTAATTTTTTTCTTAGTTTAGGGGGCCACCACGCAGTTCTTTTTATGTTCGTATTTCCCGTTTTTGTTGCTCCATAACATTCTTTAGCTGCTTCTACTATAATTTGTTTTATATGTGTCCATTTTTCTTCTATACTCGTTGCTGTTTTCCCTTTCTAATGTCTCCTTTAAAATTTTTTGGTACCTCCTTAACATCCATGTCCAACTTTAGCATGAAGTGATCACTTCCAATTTCTGGTTCTCCGTTTACCTTGACATCTTTTATTTCACGCCATTTTCTTGCTTCTACTATAAAAAAAAACAATTATCGATCTTCCATCCCTACTAGATACTTCTCTTGTGTATTTGTGAATGTCTTTGTGCGTAAATTTCGCATTTGTTACTATTAGATTGTTTTCAATGCAAAAATTTATTATTCTCTCCCCATTATAGTTTCTCCTCTCTTCTCCTTGGGTCCCCAGATATTTTTCTATTCCTCTGTTATCATTGCCCGCTCTTCCACTTAGGTCTTCCATAATCATTATTGCTTGTATCTACCTCGTTTTGCATATTTACAAAGAATTCGTCCTTGATTTCTTTTGGGACATCCTCATTTGGTCCATACGCCACAATCATTGTCCACATATTTGTTTGGTTCAATTATACTTAATTATACTTTCTATTTTTCCTGGGCTTACTATCAACCCTACTCCTGCTCGCGCTCTTTCGTTGTCTACTCCTGTCCAATACATCCAGTATCCCTTTGCCATCCTTCTTAATCCCCTCCCTGTCTTTTTTGTTTCTGTGATCCCCAGAAAGTCTAGCTTCTGTTTTTCCATCTGCTCTATTAGTTCCTCCTTTCCGTTTATACTTTTGATATTCCATGTTCCTATTTTTAGAGATCCTTGTTTATATATTTTTTGTTTTTCTTGCATTATAGGTATTTTGCTATTTTTGATATGTCGTATTTCTAAGTCCCTTTCCGGTACTATGTTCGTCTTTTTGTTTTTTCTGTTCCTTTCTTTCTATGTGCCTTTAATTTATTTACTCTCTTCTTTTCCAGTTGTGCTTCTATTAATCCCATATCCAAAATCTTTTGCCTTAATGGTAGCCATTTTTGTCTTCTGTGGGACCCTTAACTTTTCTTTTAGTTTTTTGTTGCCATTACTCCATTTTCCTTATCATGCCACATATATGTTTCATCATCTTCGATGATAATCTTTCGGTATCCTATTTTTGTTTTCTTTTCTTTTCTGTTTTCCGCGATTGCTATTTTTCTGATATCTGCTTGTATATATCTCTCCTTTAATGTCATACCATTTTCAATGTACCTATATTTTGGAGCCTTTTAGTTTAGCTTTCTTTTTCATTATTTAGTTATTGTTTGTTCAACCTCGGCCCAACCTGCAGCTTATCTTTGAAAAACTGCGTAGCTGCTTGCTATCTAGTTTTATTCCTTTAATCACATTTAATTTTCTTTGCTCTCTTTTCGTGGCCTCTAGTTGGTTTTTCAATTTATCTATTTTCTCTTTTAGTTGTTTTCTCGCTTCCCATTTTTTCTCGTTTTTCCATTTCTCCTCTTAATTTTCTGGTTTCTTCTGTGTTTTTCTTTATCTCTTCTGTTATTTGTTGTAACATACTTTTTATTTCAGCTAATTCTCCCATGTTCATCCCTTCTTTCCTTTCCATATTTTGTTCTGTACGTTTTCCATCTATCTTTTGTTTCGTAATATTATCCTCTTTCTTCCTCTTATTCTGTGTTTTCGTATCTATCTGGTTTTGTTGTATTGGCGGTGATCTAATTATTTTCTTGCTTGGATTACTCACTTCTAGTCCTCTTTCTTCACTGCTATTTAAATCTCGTACTCTTTTATTATTATAATTTGCCATACGCCACCTATGCCACTCCACTGCCGCCTTCTGTAAACTTTGTTTTTACTGTTTTTACGCGGTTGGCTTTATCTCGGCCTGCATTCGATGATCTGTCTCCGAATTGAATTTCATTATTTTGTATGTGATACATGAGTTCTTTCAATATAAATTTTGCAAGTACACTGACTGTATAAAGTACTATCGATGTAATTGTCAGCAACATTCTGCCAGGTGGCTGGCATGTGTTTTTTATAACTTAACATGTCTTAGTGTTCCTAACAGCTCTGCAACCAATAATACAGCAGTATTTACTACTAAAATAATGCCATCGCCAACAACCGATAATCATAGCAGTTCAAACACACCTGCACCAGTGATAAAACTAATATGTTCGAAACAATAGTAACAAGAAGTACTGTGGCATATCATAAAGAGCACGAAGCAAGGTGATTTAAAGGGGAGCATAAAAGAGATAAATCACTGTTTAAAAAACCAGCAACAGAATTAAATGATCAATCATCTATAATTTGTAATTTGTCAATGAAGAATAACAGAAGAAAGGCATCCGAAGAATGGGTGAAAATATTAAAGAAATAGTAATTCAGGACGCAGAATATAAAATAGAAACAATTAGAAGAGATAAAAAAGAATGGTACCTATAATAAAGACGGAAGATTATTGAAGAACAGAAAAAATTATGTCCAACGGAGGACAGTAAACAAGACTTTACAACAATAAACGGAAGGAAACCTATAAAATAGCAAATAAGAAAAAAAGAGAACTCATGAAGAGTAGAAATAGAAAACCAAAATAAAGTGTATTATAGAAAATAATAATAATAAATCAGCAAATAAATGGAGGAATAAGCAAGAGGAGTTGTTAGAAGAAGAAAAAGATGTGCTTCAAAGATGGAAGGAATTTTGTGACAAAACAATGAACAGTGACGCCCAAACTGCACTAACAGGGCTGCTACGTGGAGGTTGGCATATTATATTCACCGCACAAGGGCGATATTTATGCTCTCCAATTGACTATGTGTCCTGAACGACTATATTTTCTAAGAACAGAAAAGTTGTAAGGTATTAGTAATACAATGCTACTCCTGTAAAACGACTCTTTATGCAACTGAGCTCAAAAATTCGGGCTTAAAACGGCCATTTACAGGTTTGCAGGATTCTCTTATTTTCTTAATTTGGTAATTTTTTGTATATTTCTTTGTTAGTTATTTATGACCTATGTAATTACCTAAAACCAGGGCTATTATAAAGTAGGGGTGGTTTAGAATTTCTTGTTAATGAGTATTTGCAATAGCTTGGAGGACTACAGGTAAGCAGGGTTATAAACAATAACTTTTTAATTTAGAAACCAGTATAAATGTAATTTTAAGAAATCAGTGCGAATTAAAGCAAATTAGGCTTCTTCTATTTTATCCCTCCAGCTTCGTCTAGGTCGCCCCCTTTTTCTTTTCTCCGGTGGTATCCATGTCAGTACGTTTTTGGGTCATCTTGTCTCCTGCACCCTGTTAGTGTGTCCAAGCCATAGCAATTGTCATTTTTGCACTGTCTTGTCTTGACTACCTGCAATTTCTTCGTAGGCAATTCATTTCGATTGATAACAATTTGCTTCTATTTCTTGAATTTATAGCCCACAGTTCTGTCACACATGTTATAACACTTTGTACCATTGTCTTATAAATCCTTTTTTTAACCTTATTGTACCATAGAATAGAATTAAGTGACCTATTTAATAACGGTTCACTCTTTGTTTATTCTATTATTAATTTCTATGTTACTGTACCCATTTTTATCAATACTTACTCCTTACTATTTACACTTATTTAGTCCTTTTAAGTACCTACAAGTTATTTTCCAGAGGTAGATTATCCGTTTCTTTATTTTCTAGTGCGATGTATTCTGACTTATCCTTGTTTATTGTTAGTCCACTTTGTTCATACGCTTAAGTCTAGATATATCTTGAACAAAGTAGGTGATAGGCAGCAACTTTGTCTAAGTTCTTTTGTAATTTGTATTTCTTCTGTTGTTTTATTACCTATTGTGATCTTTGTATTGTTGTCTTTGTATAATTCTATAGTGGCTTCTATTAAGGTTGTATTTATGTCGAGATTTTCCAATTCTTTCCATAATTTTTTGATAGGGACACTGTCGTAGGCCTTATCTAGATAAATTAGTGCTATATGAGTTTTTCTATCTCTATGGTTCTGGAAGTGTGCTATCAATTGGCTGTGAGTTATACTTGTTAAATTAACCTTGTTGTTTGTATTTGTTTTAAAAGATTTTATTGTTCTCCAGGCTTCTGAATTTCCGGTAACTTCTGTAAATTGTTCCACATATTCACATCGTTTCTTTCATGCTTCGTTCTTACAATTTATCACTTCTCGTTTTACCTCCCTATTTAAAGTCTCATATTGTTGTTTTATCTTGTTATTCTTCGTTTGAAGAAATTGTAAGTACCTACAGCTGTTTTTTCTTCCTAATTTTTGTCTCTATTTCTTTAATCCACCAATAGGGTTTACCAATTTCAAAATATTTTAAAGAAATTTATAACACATTCTAATTATTTAATATATTTTTTATAATAATTTTATTTTATTTTTGCTATAAGCTAACAAAGATAGGAAAGTTAAAAGATAGAGAAGTAAGAGAAGATTAGCAAAGTAGATTAAAAGAGGAAGTAAATATAAGGTGGCAAAAAAAGAAATAACAATAGGGGAGCAATGGGTAACACACAAAATATTACTACAATTAGCAGCAATTAAATCATGTGGAGAGAAGAAAGTAACACCGTACATAAAAAGAACCATATGGTAGAACGAAGAGGTAAAGGAAAAAATAAGGAGTAAAAAGAAGGAATGGAAGAAATACTTACGGACAAACAAAGAAGAAGACAAAGAAGAATACATTAAAAGGAGAAGAGACCCAAAAGAGGAATTAAAGATAGCAAAAAGAAGCTGGGAAAAATTTGGAGGAGAAATGCAAAACTGCTTCCACGAAAACAACAGAAAATTTTGGAACACTGTAAAATCTTTAAAAACAAAAAGAAGCAAAAGCATTAAATTCGTGAAAGATCCCAAAGGACAAATAAGTCCAAACGAACAAGAAAATATAAAAACATGGAGGCAGCACTATGTGGAAAAATAACATAAACCAAATCCAGAAAGAACTAAACATAGAAGAACAACAAGAAGGAATTGGAGGAATAACACAAGAAGCAGTAACAAAAGTGATAAAAGAAATCCGAGTAGGTAAAGTAGGAGGGCCAGACAGGATAGTACCTGAGATGATAAAATGAGGAGGAAATAAAGTAATAGAACGAATGATAGAAATCTTCAACAAGGCATTGGAACAAAACCAAATACCGGAAGACTGGGATAGGACTACACTGATACCAATATACAAGAAATGAAATGGAAACGATTGTGAAAACTACAGAGCAATATGCATGGCACCAGTTGCACTAAAGATATATAGTAAGATATTAGAAAAGAGACTTAGAGTAGAGATAGGAGGAAAGATAGAAGCCCAAGAAGGATTCAGAGCAGCAAGACAGACCACTGACCATATATGTGTATTAAGGAAAATAATGGAAGATAAAATTAGATCAAACACGGAACTATTTCTGACATTTATAGACCTAAAATCAGCCTTCAACACTGTCAAGAGAGATAGCATATGGGAATGTTTAAAACAACTCCAAATAACATCAAAACTAAATAACACAATAATGAGTATACATATACAGAAGGGTGCAAGGCATAGTGCAGATAGATGGGCTAAAGTCAGAACCATTTACAATGGAAATAGTTCTCAAATAAGGAGATTCATTAAGCTCACTTTTATTCATCATTTACATGGAGCGAATAATGAAGAACTGCATGAAGAAGACACCCAAAGCTATTATAGGGTACAAAGACCTACAACCAATAGAAATAGAAGCACTAATGTGTGCGGACGATAGGTATAGTCCTTATAGCTGACAAGGCTATGAAGATGTAAAGATGCAAGAGCAAAACCAAAACAATGCAAATTCAAAGAAATAAGGACAATAACATGCAAGATTTCACATGCAAGGAAAAGAAATTAGAATCCGTAACGAACTTTGAATACCTGGGATTGATCATAAGCAGCGACGGAAGGATAGAAACAGAAATAGCCAACAAAATAACGAAAGCAACAAACATACCACGTTATTAATCGGATGCTGTTAGGAAAAAAGGAAATAGGAAAGAAGACAACGCTGCATATATAAAACACGATAGTAATTTCAACAATGACATACAGGCTGTTTCCTAAAAAACGCCGCAACCCATAACTCCGTTGTTTTAAATTTTAGACCCAATAAACTCATATATTCTTAAATGGCAAGACAAGAGCTACCTTTTGACATCGCCCGTTCGTAAATATCTTTCAACTGTTTTGAGCAACAATGTTCAACTTTTTAATTTTAAATGGAACATCCTGTATATTTTTACATATTTGGATTCAGGATGAAATTCTGCATGCAGTAGTATGCTTCATTTGTTGTCAGGTTTAAATTTGTTTCCAATAAAATATTTCAATATTCTGATTGTTTTCCACGGCACACTTGAAAATTTTATGGTACTGTACGACTGTCTACATGCAATATTACAAAATTATTTTAAACATTTCTAAGTGTCCAAAAAACAAATGAAGCATACTACTGCATGCAGGAGCAAGGGGAAGAATAAAACTTATATCATTATATATCATGATATATATTGCAATGCACCATGTTCGGCGACTATATAATTATACAGTAGCTCCACTTTCAGCTAGCCCCTAATTAATTTCTTTTTCAAGTCAATTATGTTAAATTTTACTTTTAACTAATTATTTCAATTGAGTACTTTTATCAGGGTGGTTTGCCAATCTAGTTATCTATTAGTTGCAGTTTAAATTCTATGTAAATCCTTGACTACTGAATGACATCAACTGTCAACTTGACTTCAACACTTAATCAAACCAAGTATTGACAATTATCCTTTACATTGACACATCTATTAATCAATTCACCAAAGTAAGTACTGTATTATGTTTATTTTCACTCTTTCTTTTATTGTTTATTGTTCAAAATGCTTTTATATGAATTATTATCACAAACCTTAAAACTTCTCCAGCTTTCACTGCAAATATCCAAATACCAACAGCTCCCAACGTTCACAGCTCCCGATGTTCACAGTCTGCAACGCCTACCGCTGATTCCTTCAATAGTCACAACTGTGATGGTCCGTCAACCTTCAAACTGCATCTAACCTGTCAATAACTCCTATTGTTCGTAGAATCCAGTCCTGCTCCCTTTATCAATGTCACCGTCACTCCAATCGATTCCTGGTAAGTTTCAGTATTATAGATGATCCCAATCTAACCTTCTTTATTCCTCAGATAGTACTCTGTATCCAGCAACATCCACAGAACCGTCCAAACCAAGCAGCTAATTCCGAAAACTTCCTTTTAAATGTTTGACCCGTCTTCCATGCAACCACCAACGTCACCAATGAATCCTAATTATATCTTGCATGTATCAATAAATCCAAATCCTTTCAAATAGTGTAATCTTATGTGTTATTTAATTCCAATTCACTGTATTGCACAATCTCTTCACCGATTGTATGGTTTTATTAAATCAATGTTATATTTTCACACTTACACAACGTAGTTTTGTTAATAGCCCCTTTATTTTGTAATTTACCAAACAATTATTTAAAATATGGCATAATTTCAAACCTTTTATTCTCAAAATTTGATATACTTACATTTTCTATGAGTTTGTTTATTTAACTCACTAAACAAATTTTTATATCTCTCGTAGTTACAATTCTTCTTGCCTTCTTAAAAATATTAATGTTTTATTATTACATGCTAGAATTCTTTATTATTATCACAAGCACATTTGTCAATTGTAACCTTGGCTTGAAACTTTATTAAAATTGAACTCAACCATCAAAATTGAATACTTAATTGCTATATACTTATCAAATTACCTTACTCATTGTCTCAATTAATTTTCATTATTTATTTTGAAATTAACACCCAATCTTATATAAACACCTCAAATTTTGATTGTAATGATCTTCCAAATTTATCAATTTTATATTTTTTATATTGCAACTACCCTTAGTGTATCATAAAAATTTATATTTCGCATGAGACTCTACAAAGACATGCAGTGCACACCTATATCATTAATTTACATGTTATACCTTGCTAAATAATATATTAAGTATTAAGAACAGTAGGTAAGAACATTTTACCGATCGAAGACAATTATTTGGAGGCAGTATGAAATGACAAACTAGGAAGATGGTGTTCTACCCTGAATTTACCTTGATGAAAAATAAAAACCCTAACTAATTTAAATATTCATACTCATTAGAAGGACACCGTCATTATATAAAAATACAAAGTAGTAGTCATAATGACTCCAGTTTTTTTATCGCCACTTTTTCACACTTAGGTACCATGAGAAAATAATCGAAAATGTATAAAACCCATGTAATCCAATATATTTAATTTGTAAAATTATAATTCAAAACGTTATATGTCCATAAATAGGCAATTTTAGCAATAATACTTATGTATAGGCAACCAATTATACAGACATCCATATCAACTGTCTACAAGCCTATTCGTCAGAAGTACAAAAGCATACACTAAGCTACACTTCTTGATCTACTACTATTTAAATTTGATCTTCATCCTCTATAAAAATTATTTTTTTATATTTTCACATAAGGAAAGTGACAGACTTAAAAAATCTAAGAGATATAATTAAAACGCGGGGGTTTTCCCTTTTTACAGTATAGTTTGTTGGTAGGTATGCGATTAGTTATGCAATGTGTAATGGTACAGGCCATTAATAATGCATGTAATGATTTAGAATCGCAATGATTAAGCAAGTCAGGTAAAAGGATCAGGGTCTTGTTGCAGACTCATGCACCTTTTAAGTAATAGTCTTGTTTATTGTTAGTAGGTTAGCATCCCATATAGGTCGCTTCAGTTTATGTCATATTATACAGAAAAATTGACAAATGCATAATAAAATATTTCAGTGGCAAAATAAAAATATTTCTATGTTAACATAGGTACGTAGATACAACTGATAGTACCTACCTAGTTCTAGTTTTAACCTATTTTATTTTCCTTAGAGGAATACAAGTATCTATAAGAAAATGATGTTTTGCTTTTCAAGGAATTAAATTTTAATCACATCCAGATCCATCATTGAACGACAAAGATAAAAAGAGACTGACACAGAGCAAATAAGTAAATGAATAAGGTGCATTTTGAAACCACTTTTTACTGGTTATTAACAACAACAATAATAATAAACACAAAAAAGAATAAACAGATTTCAAAACAAGCACATCTCTTAACACAAAAGCAAACAAAACAATACAGACACAATATCAGAATGACGACTGCAGAAATGCAAACATTGGAAAATCAAGGATTTTTAAAGGCATATGATGCCTTTGAAAGTCTCAAAGAAGCAACAAGAAAAGGAACACTAAGAAGACTAAAATTTCAAAAGAACAGAAAAGAATGATTGAGACCAGAGGAGAACCTAAAGAAAATAGAGTAAACAATATAATAACAAATGTCGACTACTGTGAACAGAACAAAACTAGAAAAAGGGCTATAGAAGGGAAGAACTAATAGAACTGTTACAATGGTTTAATAATAATAATAATAATAATAATAATAATAACGATATGCCTTCCACGTAACCTGTAACCTGTTAAAGTATTAGAGAAAGCAAAGATCTTAGGACAGTTGATGAAGTATGAAATGACCAAAAGGGAGACACAGAAAAACTAATAACTGTTGTCTCATAAACCTCCCATTCATCTCTACCAAGATGCGGAGCGTAGAAAGAGAAAAAGTAAAACCCAAGAGGTCCCACCTGAACGAGTCTGTGAGCTGGTGGACAACAAGGAAATTTGACCGTCGAGGGAACTGCAGGTGCGTAGTGCCGGGCTAGATGCAGCCTGGATAGGGCTGTTGCACGGATGAAGAAGCTGGTAACGAGTAAATGAAGCTTAATTCGCCTATTGGACAAAAAGTAGCTTTGGGGCGGCCACAAGAGGTACGACTGCCGAAGATGCTAGATTTATCTGCTCGAACTAGGTGGTTCGGCTGCAGAGACTATTGCCGAGGCGAAAGTTTAAGCGAACAGCGTTGGTTCGTCCTTCAAACTTAACTGCCAAAGTTCTTATGCGAACAGGAAGGGTTCAGCCTGGTGAACTTGTGTGAAGTTTGTTGCTGATCCAGAGAGTATTTACACACCTTGAGGCAATGGAGGTCAAGTTGCTACGTTTTATTAAATTTTGCAAGGGGCCATCAAGAATGATTTGATCTGCATCTTGTTGTAGCTGATCTAAATCCGCGCATTTTCACACCAAGCAGGTAAAATTTATAATTGTGTGTTACCTTCGAATTTAGCCGTTGGTCAGTTATAGACAGCGTTGCGTCATTCCACGGTTCAATTTGCTTCGAGAAGCAGGCAGTTTAATGGCTAGTTTCCAATCGTCGTATGTAAACAGAGCCGTCTTTGTTCTCGAGAAGCGGAGAGTTAAGCATTTGTATTAATTCGTTGTTCCGTATAAATAAAGCCAACCCGACGCCATCCCCAACGGTTCGCGGCGGCGCTGATGTAACGGATTCATATCAATTCCCACCTCTTCGACGTCCGCGACCCGGCCTTTGTTTTCTTCTGCTATGCCCGGAAAGGTTCGGAGTTGATTTACTTGGATATTTACTGCTCGTTGGTTCTTTTCAACTAGGCAGACACTTGGACCGTCCAACTTTGCTCGGAATTCCTCTTGTCAGTACAATTGTTGAGGAGGGCCGTCGTCTAATCTAGTTCCTTTAGTTGTGCTGCCTGTTCCTGCATTTGGTTTTAGATCGTGGTTTCGGGGCCGTGGAAGTACTTTCTTTAAGTCCTCTTGTTGCTGTTGCCGAACATTGCGTGTGAGGCCATGCAATCTATACACTAGTTTTCCCCGTTCCCTATGACAATGGGAGAGTTGAGAGGAGAATGGTGGTTCGATAAGTTTCTTCAATACATTCTCACCTTTTTGCGGGGTGTTTGCCATTTTATTCTTTTTCGAGCCACCGATCCCTTGGATTATATGTTGGGGCATGTTGCTGGGTACGGGAAGGAAGTGCGGGTATTTGCCAATTCTCTGGAACTTTCTTTCGTGCCTGGTATACCTTGAACTCCAGTGATGGGCAAAGTTGACTTTTGTCACTTCGAGTTCGGTTACCTGAGGGCTATGGTAGATTCAGCGAAGTAGTAAGTAGCTTCTTGCTAGGTTAGTCATGGTAGTTCCACAATGAGGTCCTCCATTAGAGTCTCATCCACGGTGCAATGGGTAGAGTAGGGGGTTGGTTGTGTCCAACATTAAGCTGAACACGACTTCGCTCAATATTGTCATAGTGGTTTTTTCTTGGGGCACCTTTGCTTCTTTGTATGGATGAGGTTGGATTTTTAGTTCCCGCGTTCATTTTGGAATTGATGAAGTTACGCGTAGCTGCTGAATCGAACAAGGGGCGAACCTGCCGCTGTTGTGGCCCTACTTTCGATTGGCTGCGCTTAGAACGTTGTATTACTGCCTGGCTGCGATGAGTGCTTTGCATTGGCGTCCACCCTCAAACTGCTTCTCGGTATTGACGGGTTCGGGTTTCTTAAGTTTTTTGACCGTTCCGTTCGAGGGGCTGTGGAAGAAGCTGTGGCCGCTAGGATAACAAATGTTCTTAGTCTATCTTCAAATTCGGACCAGGCTAGAAGGAGAGAGGCATACGGTTTTCACAATTGATTAGCTTTTTCCTGTAAACAGCTTTTTGCTGTCTTGAGGAGCTCAATAGTGGAGCATTCGCTCTGCGCATGGCAACCCTGATGAACTCCCGAGAGTTGATTAGTCACCGTCATGATGGATGGTAGTACCTGGTGCTTTTTCTCTGGGTACCACTGGGTATTTTCATCCACCCACAAAAGTAGTTCGGTTTGCACAGATACTGTCGCCGTTGGTGCAGTCAGACTCGCGTCATCTGTTGTAAGATGGTCGTTAGAGTTTCTATGTGTATTTTGCAAAATTGAACTTGGGCGCTTCATATGCCGTAATTCATCTATTTCTTGGTCGTGTCTCCACTGTTCTTTTTTGGTTTTTAATTTTTCCATTATTTCCTTATCTCAGGTGCTGTTCCTTTCTGGTATCTACTAAAAGTGGCCCCAAGTTGGGCGCCAATTAACATATTATATGCACTCGAGCGAAGATTTATTATGTGTGATTTTAATTTCATTGAGATATATATATATATACATATATAAATGTACAAGAATTAAAAATTGAGTAATTAGGGTGCGTGATTAGATGTTGGCGGCGGTTCCGGTTCTTCTTATGTGGGGCTTAGAAAGAGAAAAGGTAAAACCCCGAGGCTTTCACCTGGACAACGCTGTGCCGGCGATGAATAATGGTTCTGTGTACAAAGTATTTCCAACATAATACAGTACAAGGTAGATTATGTAGAACGTCGCATGTACGGATAGGTTTCAGAAACACTTTCTTAATCACACATCAATTGCGTAGCATGGACAAATGATTGAAAATCCTTTGGAAATTAGCATGCCCATATAGCTTTTATATAAATTACACAAAAGTATTCGACTCTCTAGCATAGTTGAGCAAAA